>PVJD01004673.1:0-131454 GCA_004026545.1 Mormoops blainvillei
TGGCTTCATGGGGGAGAAGTCAAGGCTGGCTGGCTTTTTGAATCTAGAAGGCGCAAGGAGACAAGCCCAGGTGCTATGAAGTGGCAGGGTTTTATCGGCTTGGCGCTGCGAAGCACACTGGGAGGCTGGCCCTGGGATGCGACTGAGCCACTGGCTGCAGACGGATGTGTTCATCTTGGAACAGGGAGAGCTCAGGACACCTATTTCAGCTCTGGAAAGTGGGGAAATGAAAGGCATAGGTGGCCGAGTTCTTATGCAAAGGAGAGTTCCCATTGCTGGCTTGAGGAGTGAGGGGCCTGGGGTCCCGGACCTCAGGGTCTTTTCTAGGAGCCAAGAAGAACCCCGGGCCAGCAGCCGGGAAAACGGGAACCGCAGTCTTAAAACTGTGAGGAAGCGAATTGGGCCAATGGCTGCAGTGAGGTTGGAAGCACTTGCTTCCCCAGAAACTCTGGGTGGAAGCTCAGGTGCTGAAGCTTCACCGTGAGACCCAGGGCTGAGACTCCATTTCAGCGGCAGTAGGACTTCAGATTTATGTAACCATGGGCGTTTCGAGCTGCTAAGTTTGTGAAAAGTTATGCAGCATCAGAAAATTAATACAGTGACATAATACTGAAAACTCTTCCCGTGAGATAGTTTGATGTCCCTGAATCTGCTTCAGACAGGTTCTGCCCTTCACCTGCCGTTTGACCTTGGCACCCTTCTGCGTCTGGTTCCTCACCTTCGTAGCCAAAGGAAATAATGACTACTTCCTTAAATGGTTTCTAGGTGAAGTGAGTTAATATTAATACATTCCTAGCAGGTTCCTTAGCATCTGGTAGACACTCATAAATGTCTTTTCCATTCTTATTCTTTCATGAGTTTATTTGGAGTTTTCCAGAAACGACATGACTTATCATAATAGATGGGATGCAGAGTAGATATGGGAATCTAGTTGTCTTCTATTAATCCAGATATTAAAGAGACTTGCAAAAAAGAAAAAAAAACTTGCAAAAAGTTAAAGAGATAATGCCAATCTTCCCACAAGATATTTTTGTTTCGGGATATATAGTTACCTTTCAAAAGAAAAAATGTTATTTATGTTAACAAGTAAAAAGTTTATTATATTCATTTTTAAGTGAATTAATAAAAATATAAATTTTTTTCTTAGTTTTAATTGCCAGTATGGTAAATATGGAACGTCAAAAGCTCTTTGGTGTCCTAGGTAATTTTTCAGAAGGCAAAGGCATCCTAAAACCAAAATATTGCACTTTATCAGAGGACCCAATACTTCCTGGTAGGCATTCATCTTCCATGGGGAGACAAAAGGTGCTTAGATCAAGAGGTCTATGGAAAAAAGAATTTAAGAAACAGTGTGATGTATTTGCCTCTATGCCTCCCCTTACACCACAAATTAAAGGGTGTTCTGGAGCTACACATACACTTTAAATTTGCTTAATTCAGCATCTCCCCTCCGTAAACTGTTTTAGGCTATCAAGTTAAACACTTAGCCAGGGTTACGCTAGCGGCCACCGAGGGCAAGACTGAGACCCAGGCTCAGGCTGTGAGAGAGGATCCCTATTTTAGAGGCATCGGAACAGAAGATAAGGACATCCATACTAAGGAAGATCATTTTTTTTCCCAAGGAAAAATAATTTTTAAACAGAAGGTCTACCAAGAGATCAACCGTGTTTTCTCTTGCCAAGTTCAAGGAGCTGCTCTGGCAATGCTGCCTCCACTGCATTTCAGCCCCTGCTCTGTCCTCTGTGCAAACTTACCGCCACTTTAGAAAACGAAATTTTAAAAGATATGCTTTCTCCCCCCGCCCCTTTTTTTTTAACTTTGAATGCACAACCATTGTTTCCAGAAAACATTTTTCTATGCCATGTATGTGCCCTCAGAAGACGAAGAGTGGCTGGGAGAGGAGGGCAGAGTTAGTTGTTAATTCTCTGCTAATTCCGCAATACCCAGTTGTGCCCTCATTCCCCACCTGCCCAGCTGCCTGGGCCTCAGGTCTGTGGCCGTCGTTACTCTGGGGAGAGAGCTGCCACCAGGGCGCAGGGAGCCAGAACTGCAGGGTGTAGCGAAAGGTGTTACATTCTTTCCCTTGTTCTATTTCTGTAACAGCTCAGTTCTGGGACATGAAAATCTCCCCCTCTATCTTAAAATAGGCTGCAAAGAGAGCTGCAAAGCTGTAAATCATTAAATGTTGCCCCCCCCTACTGATTGCTAAGGAACCTAAACATAACAAAGGAGGGTGTTGGGAATTTGAGGAAATTCTTTCAGAGAACAAAAAGGAATCGGATAAAGTAGAAAAACCTCAACCTGTGATGGGGGATTAGGAAACCAAGGGGCAGCCGGTGCTTTTGAAAGGGAAAGGGTATTTTGAGGACGCCTTCACACGGGTCATGACACGAGCAACGGAAGCCTGGAGTGGGAAGTACCTGAGCTTCGGCAGAGCCTGGGGCTGCTCTTCCTCGCTCTGCATTTGCTGCTCCGCCTCTCTGACCCCCACCCTGAGCCTCGCTCGTTGTCACAGTGCCTGATCAAGTAATTCCAGCCAAGATGGTGACAGTCAAGAGGAGTTTCAAATAGTGTTGGTCCTTTTGGGTATTTATATTTCAAGATTGGGGAGAGAAGTTGGGAGGAACAGACCGGTAGGTCCAAACTCTGACGCTGGTTGTGTAAAACCTTTGGTGTCAATATTTGGGGGTTCGGGGGGTCCAATGGGAGCCTCTCAAATGAGGTCTCCACTGGAAGGACCTACCTGGAAATAGGGAATAAGCTCCGTAGCGTGGGCTTTATGCTCACGGTCTGCTGCTTTTAGTTTTCATTGGTTGACTTAGTCCACATATGCCTCCTGACAGCAGGGCTACTGTGTGCACCCGCCTACACATGGCCCCTGGCCCTATCTCAGGGAGGACCTCGGTATATCCTTTATTATGCAGCGCCAAACAAGGCATTCAGAAGCTAAAAGCATTTGTCAATATGCATAAGATTAGCAATTTCCATTTTCTGCTTAGTACTTCAGAATTTTCATTATACGCGCAAAGTGGTCAGGATGGGTATCTAGGAAAGACTGAGGGTATAATATTTCAACAGTGCAGCAGAAACTCGGGGGCGGGGTTCCATATCCTATACATTAAATAGCTGAGTGAGGATAATTTTTTTTTCTTAATATAAGAATATGTTTTCATTTTGACTTTTCTGATGGGAATTTTTGAATCGAAGATCAACTACCAATTCCAAATAATTGGCAGTCAATTTATCTCTGACACATTTGTAAAAGATGTAGGACCTCCAGATATGTACAAAATCCAATTGTTGTTATTTAAAAACTGATGTGAGCATGAGAACTGAGAGAAAACTCAATGCGCTTTAAGACCATGAGGTCTTTGTACTGATAGTAAATTTTAAAATTTAGAATGGACACAAAAAATGCTTAAATTAGTGTTTCTGTTCTGTTTTTTAAAAGAATGACCTATTCATTAATGGATTTGTTTGGGGCTAGTCTCTTGGAAACATGAAAGATACTCAAATTTGTCATCATTTGTTCTTTGATTAGTACATACTTTTCTTTAGGAAACAGAAACTCGAAGTCTATTTTTTTCTCTTTGCCCTAGAGATTTCACTCATCTTTCCTGTATTATCCTGCAGGGTTAGATGATTAGGTACATTTATTTTATGTTTCCTCTCAGAGTGGATTTAAATTCTTTTACTCAGAAACCATCCCTTCCGGGAACAAAGAGGGCTTATCTTAGCTGGCCATGTGGATCCCTGTGAACTGTCTCATCCAACAGCGAAGCAATTTGCATTCCAGTAATGCAGAACTATCTTGTGTTGCTCCAATATTTGGTGAGTTTTCAGTCGCTTTCTCCTCTGTCTGGCCTGCCCCCTTTTAGCTGTTAAACACTCAGTCCATCCCTCGTGCTTCAAGACCTTGTTTCTGAATTGATTCTTAGCGAAGCTTTTCCTTTCCATCTTCACCCGCCCCATGCCTTGCCCCAACTCCTAGGCCAGAGTTCATCATGGCTTCTTCTCCAGCGCCTCTGCACCATGGATATGCCTCTGTTATGACATCCATCACACTCTATTGTGGCCATAATATTAACTCTCCTAATGTTGTTACGGAAAAATGAAACGACCAGACACTGAGGGGTTAGGAGCATGATCTTTATTTACGTGCACGGGCCCAGAGGAGACAGACTCCAAATTCTGAGCCCAGAACAATAGCCCCGCACTCCTTTTATGCTGGGCTAAGTGGGGGAGGGTATTGGGAGGCGTAGAATAGATTTGGTGCTAAAAGGGTTTACAGAGGTGAGAGAGAAGTATTTACATCATAAGTCAGGGCAATTAGCATTTTATCTTTGGTCTCAGCCTTGATTTCCTCTACAGTGTCATTTAGCTTTCTAGGATTAAAGTTGTTGACCTTCCCAATCTCTGTCAGCTCTGCTCCAGACTCCTAAAAAAATGAGTTAATATGTGATGATAACAACACCTAATATGTGTCAAGTCCTCACCACCATATTTTGTCAGTTCCAAGAGGTACGTATTTTTCTTTCACATGCAAACATCTCTAAAATCAGAATGCACCTTAAAGTTAACAAAGTCTTAGGTGAACTACAATGTATGCCAGCTGCTATACCAATTTCTTCATATTTCATTTCATCCATAATAATCCAGTAAGGCACGAACTATTAATATTTAGCCTATGGGTGAGGAAACAGAGACTTGGAGGGATTCAAAAACTGGCTCAAGGTCACCTAGAGGCAGAGTGGGACTGATATTTAGGTATTGATGTCTCCGGCCCCCACGATCTTAATCGCTACCCTGCGGAAGCGTGGTAAGAATGCAAGAAAACGAACATTTTTAGTACCTCTATTACGTAGCAGCTCCTGTGCTAGGTACTTTACATACTACTTCCGATTTTATCCTCACAAAAACTTAATGAGGTAGACAATTAAAGTCTCTGTATTATAGACAAAGAAACTGAGGCTCCTGGTAGATAGCTTGTTTAAAATCACGTAGCTGGAAGGGATGCATCCAGGATTTGAACCCAGGACTAGTGGCTTCCAAAGTCCCTCTTACCACAATTTTATTTTATTTTTTCAAAAATTTAACTCATGCATTCATTTATTACGTATCTTTTAGGACCTGCCGTGTACCAATACACTGATACTGTGCTAAGGGCTAGGAGGAGTGCAGCAGTAGGACAGGGTAGGCACCGTCCTGCCTTCATAGCGTTGAAACAAGAAAGATAAAACAGACTGTTTATTTGAGAAAGTGTCCCTAGTTTGCTTTTGCAGAGGAAGTCAGTAAACTGACACCTTCCGATGGGGTCAAGGCTCGGCCCCTTGAGGTTGCTTTCCCCTGGTGTTAGGGAAGTTTTAGGTGTTCCTACATCCTGGCTACAAATTGAAATGACCTGAAAGGACTTAAAAAACACTGGTGCTGGGCCACAGCCCTGAAGGTTCTGACTTGCCTGTTCGGTGTTGGGCTGGGGCATCGGCAGTTTTTAAAGCTCACAGGAGTCCTGGGTGCAGCCGAGGTAGAGAATGTGGCTTTAGAGACACTAGTAAGTGACTCCAGATGATGGGGCTGAGCAAAGGGACGAGAGAACACTGATCTTGTAGGAATAATAGCCTCTTTCTAGTCTTTGGGGACCGAGAACATGGCTGACCACTTGACATCTGGTGAGTCAGTTCATAGTCCTACCGGCGCAGTGAGGAAGTCACTTGTACTATATCCATTTGAGAGGTGAGACAATTGAGGCCCAGTGGCACACAGTCTGTCTCTAGAGGCCCTGATCTTAACGGCCCGACACAGTGCCTCTAAACACAGGGTAAGGGTAATTTCATACCATGAAGAATTATAACAGAAGAGAAAACTTGTCATAGTGGCAGGACATCATTAAACCGGTTAAATACCAGTTACTAACTGAGAGCGGCTGCCTTGAGTACTTTTGTGCTCTTTAGATACATATAATTTTGTCTTTCATAAAGAAGTACCCGGTCTCCCCTTTTATAAGGAAAAAGCAAGATGGCTTCGCAAACTAATCTTAATGCATTCCCAGTAAGAATTCACACAGACAGCCTTCGGTATAGTCAGGACTTTCACAGTTTTCATTTTTCACTCGGGTAACTTTTGCTATGTAACCAGAGTTAATGAATTTTGTAACTGGAGTTGTGATGCCCAAAAATGTGTTCCATGAAGGATTAGCTCTAAGAGTCTACCTTTGAAAATGAGTTACATGGTCAAATTAATTTAGGAAATGTAGCAAAGCTGTTCCTCCCTCCAAGAATTTAAACATCCGGCCCTAAGTCCACCTACAAGGACCTTGAGTATTCAGTTAGCATGTTGACATCTTGTGGAACTAGTGTGTCCTTAATACACTTCAGGGGAAACTGTGTGTGGGAGACAGTACAGTTGTTTCTCAGTATTCATTCTCTTCTTTTAGTGAGGAACCTCTGAACTTTTGTTAGGCATGTAGCTTTCCAGCTAAAGGCTACCTGTCCCAACTCCTTTGTAACCGGCTGTGGCTGTGTGAGGAAGTTTTTGCCAGTAGCGATGTGGGCAATTTCTGGGTGACTTCTGTGAAGGAAGGGGCTTGCTCTCTACTTTCTGTCTTTGCCCGTCCTAGCTGGTGACTCAATTTGGACCACATGGCCAGGACAATGTGTTAGGGGACGCAAAGGGAAAGGATACAAGGATCTGGTTGTGTGCGGGATGGTTGTGTGGACTAGCCATCTACTTCTGAATTGTTTCACGGACGAGAATGAAACTGCGTCTTGTTTGAATTACTGCATTTTGGATGTCTTTGTTACATAACCGCTTAACCAAAACTGTCACTAATCACCGTCCTAGAATTCTCTAAGAATTTTATGCTTGGGTTAGCATAAACTTCCTGAATTCTATGGGCTTTACTTAATAAATGTTTCTAATGAGAAATTCCTAAATGTTTTAGAGGAAGCTAAAATTTTAGGTCAAATAACATTTAAAATGAAGCTGAGTTGTTGACTTAAGATTAAAATAATGTACAGTCAAATCAAGAAACATTTGCTCAGCGCAAGCCAGGTTAAAGACTGGCCTTTCTAATGAAAGAAGATGAGGTTTCAAATGACTCATGTTGTGTATAGTATCACTAATTCTTCTAAGTGTGTTTATACGTAAGTGTCTCAAGCTACTGAAATAAATGAATGATTCATGTTAGCTTCAAAAAGAAAACCTTTGGGGCTTTTCTGTGTCTGTTCAGTATTTTACTTGCCATTATTTAAAGGTTTGTTCAAGACATTTAATAGCAGACACACTGGCAACAATGCCATTTCTGACCTCAGTCAAACATGATAGGAGAGAGCAAATTGTGTTTTCCTCGGAAAAGAAAACCACAGCATATTTTCCTCCTGGAATAATTTGATTTCCTTTTGCTGTAGAAAGTCCAGAGCAAATGACTGCAATTCTACCACGAGCTTCCACAAGTTGAAACTGAATGTCTGTGATTTTACTTCGCATGATGACTTTTCTGCACTAATGCTTGGGTTTCCACTTGAGGGCCCCTGATTACTTGATGTGCTGTGAGATCTTAATGTAACCGAGCACGCTTGCCTTGGCTCTACTGTGGGGCAGTGGCATCCTGCCGGCTTCTGTGATGGATGTGTCTAGAGCTTTAGCCCTGAAAACGCCAGTCTCCAAGGAATAGTCGATTTTGCCTCTGACATTTATGAAGGACACCTGTGTAATGTCTGACCATAGCCCAGAGCTCTGTATCTCCACATTTATCATGGTACCTGTGTTTAGCAGCAAGCTGGGCAATGAGAAGGAGCCCTTTACTAATTGGAAATTGTAACAAGTTTTGACTTTTTCATTGCAACATCTGTGAAGCAGTGTGAGATCGGTGTCTAAAAATCTTTATTTAATTTACTACCAGAAGTAGATTGAATTTCAGATTCCCTTTGCTGGCATTAGAGTCAAGATAAATCTTTTATAAGGGCGTACAGAAATTCTAAAGAAAGAGTGAAACCAAAGGCTTTTTATATTTTCCTTGTTTTAGGTTGGCTTTCCTAGAAAAATTAATTGTTTCTTGGGAGAAAGTTTAAAAGGTACTGTGCAGAAGGACAACAGAAAAAGAACCATGATATTTCATATTTTTAGGCTCCTGAAGGCTTATTTTGGTCCATTTCCTGTTCTTTATTGAAAGATTCTCACTCAGTTATCAATAAAACCCAAAGGCAACTGTGGGAGTCAACTATCCTTTCAAAGATTAGCACAGATTCGCTATCAACAAAACAGAACAGCACAATCCTCTACCTTGTAATAACTTTTGAAAAGAGATTTGTGAGCCTTTGGGGTGCACATGCTATAAAAATACAAAATGGATGTAATGGATGATGTAAAGAGAAAAAAATTCTATAGGGCCCGTTTCTTAAAGAAAAAAAAGCACATGGGTTCTACACAACATTTATGATAGGACACGCCTGCTTCTGTGTCAGGCTGCTAGTTTTTCCTTTTTCTCATTCTGTACAAATAGAATCTTGTGATCTTAGCCTACCATTCCTGAAATGAGTTCTCGACCTGTTTCAGAGCGTAGAATTGCAAACAACTGGGTCACGTTTGTGAAGCGTTTTTGGTAAAGAGTTTTGGTGCAACCACACAGTAAGTAAATGCGAGAGAGAGAGAGAGAGAGAGAGAGGGAGAGAGAGGGGGGGGGTGCTTTTGATCATGATGTCTTTTAGATTTTAGGGGAAAAAACTGTTTCTTTCAACTGAATAGCTTCAGGTTATATCTTGTTGTTAAGCAAACTGGCCAACTGCCCCAACTCCTTCCTGAAATGAGGTAGGATTTGCTCACCAAGTAAAACAAAGGGATCTGCTCATCAGCGCAGAAGCATTTGCTCTTCGACAAGGTTTCAACAGAACATCGGCTGGGCACTTGTGATCATCTGTGTTAGAAACCGTGGGCACAAGTGAGGTCACATGAACTCCAGCAATTCCAATTTTACTAACTTGTAAGAGCCTTCGCCTCCTGCACTCCCTGCCAAGTATATTTTTAGGGTATCTTTTGGGGGGTGTCTCCTCTGCACTCTTAAATAGCCCTTCAGCCCAATGGTGTCCCCAACCTGAGAAGGTCTCTAAGAGCAGTTACTGCCTGCTGACCCTATACTCCTTGAGCTCCCAGAGTGGCAGACTCGAGGGGCCGAGAACAGTTGCATGTCCTGCAGTCGCCCTGGCCCAGAAACCAGCTGTACTCCACACAGAATGTATTCTGTCGGCCGGCACACGAAGAGGGTCTTAGGCTGTGTCTCCCCAGTTCCTTTGGGAAAACAGTTTCGGGTTTTTCTCTTTCCATTTTGGCCTGTAGCGCCTCTCTGTAGCGCTCAGACATGAGTCCATGGGCCCTGAGCAGGAGAGTCAACATGTTATTACTTTTAAATCCCAGGTGTCTCCCACAGTGTGCCTTCAAGAGCCCTACTCCCCGCAGCCGCCCTGTCCCCCTAGGCAGATCGGTTTGTGTAAATAGACACCCGTGGGCTACCACTACCTCATTAGACGTGCTCAGACATGCCGGAGTCCCACCAGAGGCAACAACTTTGGCTGAAACCAAAGTCCCTGTACATGAGTAACAAAAGTGCACACAAAATACGATGAAACATAAAGTCCTTTAGTGGAAAATGCCTCATATTGACTTGGGTCATGCACGCATGCTTCATTTATAATCCAAATAAATTCCAAGGCCCCATATGGTCCCTTCTTGGCACCGTACCATGTTAACACAGTCTAGCAACCAAAAGTAATTAAAAAGCAATTCCCACATTTATTTGGGCTTCTTTAAGAGCATTAAAAGAGTGACAAGTTTGAAACCGCTAGTGACACCTTAGAAGCTCTTTTTCTTCTTCCCTGTATTTCACTTCCAAACCTGCTTCTATGTGTCTTACTTTGTCTTCTTTTTTTTTTTTTGTCTTTCCAATTGTCCCCCTCCTTCTCAAAATCTAGGAATTTCTGGCCAAATTGGGCTCCTCTCAATGGACCAAAGCAGCAGGGAAGCTAGCAGACCAGGACAAGATCCTTTTTAAAGAGCAGAAAGGGTAGAGCGAAGTCAACAATTTTTGTTCCTATTACACATTCACCCAATCTCTCTTGAGCACCTGTTAAATGCAGCGGGCACTGTGGGGGCACCGAGGGCCTATACGAGTAAGATAGTGTCTCCGACTTCAGCAAACTCACATCCAGTAGAGGGTGCAGGCATATTAGACAAGTGGTTGCAGTGAGTGGGGCAGGCATAGGGATGGAGTTGGGTTTTAGGCCACAGGTGGCATCAGGCTTGGGTAGGTCAACAAAGACTTCATAGCCCTGGCTGGCGTGGCACAGTGGATTGAGTGCCAGCCTGCGAACCAAAGGGTAGCTGGTTTGATTCACAGTCAGGGCACATGCCTGGGTTACATGCTTGGGTTGCAGGCCAGGTCCCCAGTAGGGGGCGCGTGAGAGGCAACCACAGATTGAGATCTCTCTCCCTCTCTTTCTCCCTCTCTTCCCCTCTCTCTAAAAATAAATAAATAAAATCTTAAAAAAAAAAAAAAGACTTCACAGAGGCGGAGACTTTGGCCTTTAAGGATAAACTGCACTTTTTAAAGTGGGTGGTTTCTCAAGACAGAAACCAGAGTCATCCTGGAGACTTCCCATTCCTTTATCCTCTACAGTTACTGTTAGTTCTTATGGCCTATTGATCCTATCTCCTTAACACCTCTTTTATCCACCTCTTCCTGTTCATCCACATTGCTGTTGTCTATTGTTAGCATGCCTTTCATTCTGAAACTAGCCAGCTGGCTTTTTATTTATCTTCTTGCCTGTAATCGGATATATTTTGAAAATACCTACCATGTTGCTTGTTGTCTAGATAAGTAGTTTTCAATTTTTGTGTGCATGTCAAGACTCCTTTTCACTCCCTGAAATTATTGAAGACCCCGAGAAGCTTTTACTTATGTGGGTGATAGAAATATTTACCACATTAGAAATTAACAATAAGAAATTTAAAAATTAAATTAAAAATTTAAAGACCAAAATAATCCCATTACATGTTAACATAAGTAACATATTTTTAAGAAAAACGTGTTTTACAAAACAAAATAAAATTTAGTGAGAAGAGTGTTTCTGTTTTTTGCAAGTCTTTAAAATGTTGGGTTTAACAGAGGACAGAAGGATTCACATATCTATTTTGACATTAAATCTGTTGCAGTGTCACATATCATTGGCCTTTGTGAACCTCCATTATAAACTCAAAACTGAGAGTGAACAATATTATTATGAAAATACTTCTGACCTTGCAAACCTTCCGAAAAGGTCTTGGGGGCCTCAGGGCTTCTTGGGTTACACTTTGAGAACTGCTGATTTAGATCTTTCTAAAGTACAAATCTGATTTTGTTCCTTCCCTGCTTAAAATCTTTCAGAAGTTCTCTTTTACCTACCGAATAAAGTAAATAAGGGCATGTGGAGACACTAGGCTTCCTCCTAGGTTTTAGGCTGAGGTAATTGTATAAGCAAAATGGAAAGTAAGAAAGGAGAGAAAGGAGAAGCGTATTTTTCACAATGATGCAGGTTGATGAATTCAGGGTTTTTTTTTATCTTTTGTCATGAGTTTTGAGGTGAGTACCCATTAACTGCTGTGCAAAACAAACCACTCAGAAAACATAGTGCCTTAAAATGGCATTTATTATGCAACACCAAAGACGTGATCTATGAAAGAAAGAATTGATAAGCTGGACTTAATTAAAATTAAAAACTTCTGCTCTGTGAAGGTGAATGGCAAGAGAATTAGAAGACCACCCACAGACAGGGAGACATGATTTGTAAAAGCCATATCTGACAAAGGACTGCTATTTGAGAGTACCATGGAGTCTTAAAGCTCAACAATGTGAAAACAAGCATCCCATTAAAAAAAAAAAAAGGGCCAAAGACCTCAGCAGACACCTCACCAAAGAGAAAATGCAAGTAAGCCTATGAAAAGATGCTCCACATACTATGTCATCAGGCAAACGCACATTAAGACAATAATGTGGTACCACTCCTTATTGGAGTGGCCCAAATCCTGAACACGGACAAGAACAAATGCCAGACGAGACAGTGCAGTGCGGCTGGTGGGAATGTGGACTGCTGTGGCTGCTTTGTACGGCAACGGGGCGGTTTCTTACAACCCTACACATGTTCTTACTATACAGCCCAGCAATGATACTCTGTGGTGTTTACTCAAAGGAGCTGAAAAACTTAGGTCCACACAAAAACCTGCACAGGGATGTTTATAGCAACTTTATTCACAATTTGCAAAACATGGAGGCAGCCAAGACACCCTTCGGTAGGTGAAAGTGTAACTGGTACACCCAGACAATGGCATGTTGTTGTTCAGCGATGAAAAGAAATGAGCTATGTATGATGCTGTGATGGTCAATCTACATTTGGCCAAACTCGTAGAGCGTACAAGAAGATTGAATGAACTCTGGGGTAAACTCTGGACTTCAGGTGATTAACATGTCAATGTAGGCTTGTCCTTGGTTAAAGAAGGTACTGCTCTGGCAGGTGAGGTTGATAATGGGGAGGCCATGTATGTGTGAGCCAACGAGTATATGGGAAACCTCTGAGCCTTCCTCTCAGTTTTACTGTAAATCTACAACTACTCTTTAAAAAGTCTTTAAAAAAAGCCTCTAGCATTTGTTTATTATTTCTCGCAGGACTACAGGTGGACTGGACCATGCTGGGCTGATTTTGACTGGCTTGCTCATGTGTCGTTCGTCAGCTGCAGGGCTGGCTGGGGCCTAACTAGATGCCTCCCGAACGTTCTTAAACATTTTTGGGAATTCCAGGTTTTAATTTATGAAGTGCGTTTTGAGTGTTTTGCTCTGCCTGATTTTCCTAGTGGCTGCCCGAGGCATCGCAACACAGACACGCAACTCACCAGGCTACGGATGCCACTGTGTGACCGCTTTAAGTGAGATACTGAAGCCTTATTTCCGTTTGGGTCTTTTTATGTTCCCCAACTTTTAAATACAGTTGTCTTAAGTATTTCCTACTTACATATTGAACACTACATCAGATGGTGTCGTAATTTTTGCTTTAACCCATCGAACATGATTTAAGAAATTCATGAAGAGAAGGGTGGTCTATTATCTTCACTCACGTTTTTATCCATTCTGATTTTCTTTTCTTTCTGAAGTTCCAAACCTCCTTTTAGATTCGTTTGGAGAGATCTGTAAGACATTCTTTTTTATTTTTACTGTTGTTCAATTACTGTCATCCCACGTGTTCACCGTTGCTCTCCCCTGCCCGCCGCCCCGCCACAGCCAATCCCCACCCCTTAAGCCATTCTTTAGGTATAAGTCTGCTGGTAACACATTCTCTTAGTTTTCTTTCTTCTGAAAATGCCTTCATTTCTGAAGGATAGTTTCCCACTATTTCCAAACCAGGACCAATCAGAAAAAGTCAAACAGAGTCTCCAAACCAATCACATCCTATGCCCCGCGTCTGCCTAGCTCCCCTCCAGCTTCCCTGTGCTGACAGTCACCCGTCAGAGCTTTCCCGAAGCCTTTGTTTTTTTCACTACACAGCTTCTTCATTCCTCTGTCTGCCATTGACTCTTTGCCAAACACAAAAGATGGTGGCTGACTCCCTCAATATAGCAAACTCTGAATAAATAGCCTCTGTTTGTTCTCATTTCGGTGACATTCATGTATTTCTACACCAGCAAGTGAAAAAGCCCATAAGAGGCGGAGCTGGGGTTGACAGGGCTGAACAAGCACCGCCTTGAACAGTGGGCCAGCCTAGAAATCTTGGGAAGCTGCTGGATCTCAGATGCTTTATAAATTTTAGTAGAGCTGGTGGTGAGGAGTTCTAGGGTATAAATCTTATGTCGGTTGTCAGGGTTCCAAATCATGTTTATAGTTGAATTACCCACTGAAAGCATTGTTTTTATTGACCTGCTATCCAATGTTTCATCCCCTGGGAGCTCTGCCTGTTGGGTTGGCGTTAAGCTCTGCTGATTTTTGTCTTTCTTCTCTGTCCCATTGCCACTGCCCTGGTCCATGTGTTCATGATCTCATAAGCAGCAATCATCGGCTACCCCTTTGGGCCTCTTTCCACTCTAAATTACTGTGCGTGCTAAGCTTATGTTAATCTTCCCCTAACTCCCATCATGGTAGTCATTTCCTCGAGAGTTTGCTCTCTCTGTAAGTTTCATCGGGCACCGGCGCCCTCCACTTTGTGGCTCCACTAGGTAACCCAGCAGCCTGGGGTGCTGCTGCTCCCCTGCACGTCCTGGGCTCCTTCCCACTCCATGTTTCTGCCACCTCGTGCCTTTGGTCCCTCTGTTGCTTTAGCTACAATATCTCACTTTTCCTTTCCATGTGCCCTTGCTTAACCCATTCTTTGACTCTCACTTGGTCCTTCAGTCATCTAACCCCTTGTCCTAGATCCTTCCACTGGGGACTGATGTTTTACTGCAAGGTTCCAAGTTAGAGTTGGCTGTAAGTGAAGCTGCAGCAGATTTAGGGGGCAGAAGTGAGAGCGGCAGCCATTATATTTGGAAAGTTGCTTATTGGTTCGGTGCCAAGATGCCAGCAGGTCCAGTTTGTCTTTGTGCTTCCCTGCTCCACTCGCAGCTCTCCTTCCCAGCGGCCTGCACTGCCGACAGCGGCCCCAGGCCCACCCCCGGGTGCTTTGCTGTCAGCCAGAGGCAGTAATGCCACAGAGTCAACAGCCTTCCATTCAGCAGCCCCCTTCTACCACCGGCAACTGGATGTGCCAGGCTCCTGGATTCAGCCATGCCCGGGAGCAGAGCATGGTGCTCCTTTCTCATGGACCGTTAGCATCTGCTGCCTGGCTGCACACTCTCCGACCTTTTTCTTCCTCACTCCCTGAATTCTTATCACGCTGGGGGCCAAAAACCTGATCTTCTGTTATCAAACATGCTTCCCTAGTATATCCACATATGTGGTTCTGGCTTTTGATATTTTAAGTGAAGCTATTTTTATTTTTTATTCAAGACACCCTTTCACTTTCATGCACCTTACCGGTGCCATGAGAGCCAGGACAGAGCAATAGTTGTATGAAATCCACTTACAAACTCAAAAGGCAAGAGTTTGACTCTGTGTTCTTTCCGAGTCTGCTCCAGCTGAAGGGCAGTTCACGTAGAAAGCCATTGCTGCTCTCAGCACTGAAGGCAGAGAGCTGGATGGCCGTGGGATGATGGAAACCTTGGCTTAATAGCCCCAAATAGTATCTTGATGTGCAGGAATAAAATTCAAAACTTCTCATGGAATGAGTGGATTGTATGTCCTTTTAGTAATGCTATTTTTTGCAACCAGACTTGTGATAAAAATTGGTCAGCAGCCCATGTGAGGCTGCATTTTCTGGCAGGGAACCTAAGTCCCCGTGTTCCGTGTTCCTGATTAAGAGCAGGTCCCTATCCTTAGAAATCCACTGGAAAAAAATGAGCAGAATGCAGGCTCGAAATTCTGTTGCAAAAATGAGAAGACATAACCAGCTTTCTTGCGTGAATAGATGGACACCATAATCTTTGTCTTCTAAACAAACAAACCTTTTTCTTAAGAAAAATGAATGTTCTACTTTCTGTAACTTTCATCACTTTCTTTTCATAGAGAGTGAAAGATTGCTGAAGATAACTGTTCTGATCTCTGACTCAGGCAGACTCTCAATCTCCCAGTGTCCCAGACTCTTGCAACTGCTTTTTGACTGACACTGGGAGGGACAGTCAGTGTGTGTAAAGAGCCTAATGTTCCACAGTCTATGAACATGTAGTTTGGTACGCCATTAACCCAGGACCAGAGCCTCGAGAACCCTGGAAAATGAAGGAAAACATTACCATTCAGTGCTGATTTCTGCAGAGCCATTTTCTAAGAAAAATTTTGGTTCTTCTTATATTCCTCTGGGCAAAGATTGGCTTGTTAGCCCTGACTGGGTAGCTCAGTTGGTTGGAACATCACCCTGATATGCCAAGGTTATGGGTTCAATCCCTGGTAAGGGCACATGTAAGAAGCAACCAATGAGTGCATAAATAAGTGGAATGACAAATAGATGTTCCTCTCTCTTTCTCTCCCTTCCCCCACTTCTCTCTAAAATCAATTTAAAAATTCATTAAAAAAGGTTGACCTATCAAATAGTGGTATTGGTGCACAACATTGTATATTAAGGCCACTGAATTATACACTTAATAATCGTTAAAATGGCAATTTTTATATTATATATATTTTACCATAAAATTTTCCGATAAATAAAAAAGAGGGCCCATCACCTCTTTTCTGGATAAGAATTCTAGATAAGGAGACTTCCAGACAAGATGGAGGCATAGGTAGATACACTTTGTCTCCTTGTACAACGAAAAGGACAATAGCAAATTTAAAAACAAAAAATAGCCAGAACGGCCAGAAAATTGAACTGTATGGAAGTCTGACAACCAAGGAGTTAGAGAAGAAACATTCATTCAGACTGGTAGGAGGGGCGGAGACAGACAGCTGGGGCAGAGAGGATGCATGGCATGGTGGCAGCTCACGGACTGGGCGGTCCCACATTTGCATTTGGATAAACTGGGAAGAAAAACTGGAGAGCAAGACAGACCACACAACCCAGGGTTCCAGCAATAGGAATAAAGCCTCAAAACCTCTGGCTGTAAAAACCTGTGGGGGTTGTGGTGACAGGAGAAACTGCCAGTATCACAGGAGAGTTTGTTTGAGAGATCCACAGGGTCCTAGATGGCACAAAAACCCACCCACCTGGGAATTAGCACCAGAAGGGCCCAATTTGCTTGTGGGTAGCAGGAGAAGAACTGAGAGCTGGCCAAGAGCCAAGCAAGTGGCATTGTTCCCTCTCAGACCACTCCCCCACAAATAGCACCACAAGGTAGTGACATGGGTTGCCCCGCCCTGGTGAGTACCTAAGGCTCCGCCCCTCACAACATAATAGGTGCACCGAGACAAAAAAAAAAAATGTGACCCAAAGGAAAGAACAGATCAAAACTCCGAAAATAGAACTAAGTGATGAAGAAATAGCCAGCCTACCAGATGTAGAGTTCAAAATACTGGTAATCTGGATGCTCACAGAAATGGTGGAGTTTGGTTGCAAAATGGAGGAAAAAGTGAAAGCTAAGCAAAGTGAAATAAAGCAAAATATACAGGGAACCAACAGTGAAGGGATGTAAACTGGGACTCATATCAGTGATTTGGAGCAGAAAAAAGAAAGAAACATTCAACCAAAACAGAATGAAGAAACAAGAATTCCAAAAAATGAGGAGAGGCTGAGAAACCTCTGGGACAACTTTAAAGCTCCAACATCCAACTCATAGGGATGCCAGAAGGAGAAGAGGAAGAGCAAGACATTGAAAACTTATTTGAAAAAATAATGAAGGAGAACTTCACCAATCTGGCAAAGGAAAGAGATTTCCAGGAAGTCCAGGAAGCTCAGAGAGTCCCAAAGAAGTTGGACCCGAGGAAGCACACACCAAGGCACATCATCATTATATTACCCAAGATTAAAGATAAGGAGAGAATCTTAAAAGCAGCAGGAAGAAAGAAGATAGTTATCTACAAAGGAGTTCCCATAAGACTATCAGCTGGTTTCTCAAAGGAAACCTTACAGGCAAGGAGGGGCTGGAAAGGAGTATCTGAAGTCATGAAAGGCAAGGACCTACATCCAAGATTACTCTATCTGGCAAAGCTATCATTTAGAATGGAAGGGCAGATACAGTGCTTCCCAGGTAAGGTAAAGTTAAAGGAGTTCATCATCACCAAGCCCTTATTATATGAAATGTTAAAGGGACTTACCTAAGAAAAAGAAAAAGAAAAAGATCAGAACTATGAACAGTAAAATGACAACAAACTCACAGCTATCAACACCTAAACCTAAAAACAAAAACAAACTAAGCAAACAACTAGAATTGGAACAGAATCACAGAATTGGCAATCGCATGGAGGGTTATCAGAGGGAAGTGGGAGGGAGGATAATGGGGGAAAAGGTACAGGGAACAAGAAGCATAAATGGTAGACACGAAATAGACAGGGGGAGGTTAAGAATAGTATAGGAAATGGAGAAGCAAAGAACTTATATGTATGACCAATAAACATGAACTAAGGGAGGGGAGGAATGCTGGTGGGGGTGGTGCAGGGCGGAGGGGAATAAAGGGGAGAAAAAAATGGGACAACTGTAATAGCATAATCAATAAAATATATTTAAAAAAAGAATTTTGGATAAGCTTATAAAGGTCAATGGATTGGTGATTTATATGATGGCAGAAGAAAGAAGCAAAACTCTATTCACAAGGGGAAAGAAAAGATTTATATAAACTTCCTGGAAACAGATTCTGTGTTACTGTTTTATGAGCAAAGGCTGATTTTTAGGTTGCTAACTTGAAGAGAGAGACCAAGTTTCTTTTTCTTCATTTCCATTTCCAAGGCCCCAATGCTTATAGATTGTGGAATTCATTCATATTCATTCACTCTTTTCTCTTTAGCAAGTACAATCTCTAAGAATATGGGAAATTATTTATTTTATTTTAGGAAAGGATATAATTTGAAAAGTAACTTACCTATAAAGATCATGACATGAAAAATATGGAATCAACAACACATTGATCTTCATAGTTTTGCATTTGCTGAATTGTCGTAACCTGAGATTTTGAAAGGAAAGAATTTTCTTTCCTTCTCTCCCTCCCTTCCTTCTTTCCTTCCTTCCTTCCTTCCTTCCTTTCTTCCTTCCCTCCTTCCTTCCCTCCCTTCCCTCCCTCCCTCCTTCCCTCCCTCCCTTCCTTCCTTCCTTCCTCTTTCTCTCTCTCTCATGAAAGTTAGGGGATATGTCTTACGGATTTTCTAAATATTCGTAGCATTTGATTCCACTTCTGTTTTTATTAAATAATTACTTTCATAACCTGGAGACAAACAGCCTTTACTTACATCACACTGGCATTTTTATAATGAATGAAAAGTCACACACCTGACCTAGCGCTCGGGTATATATTATCACATTATTTCTGCAGACCTAAACTCTTCCTCGAAGTAATATCTCACTTGATCCATGATAGCTGGATATGAAATGCATAATTTTTATCTGATTAAAAATGAATTGCCATTTTGATTTTCTTGGGATCCAACTGGTGCACCTTTAAAAAGGAGTCCTATCTTGGTTTATAGAAATTGAAATAATTCTAGTTGTACATTGAGCTTGATTTAAATGTGAAGGTTTGAACAAACAATGTCTTTGGAGACCTTGGGTCTGCCAACTCTACAATATTGAGCTGTATCAAAACAGATCAAAGGCAGTGGAAAGTTAGACAATTTCCTATAAATATAATGAATTATCTGTAATTATAAATGAGAACTGGGTGTGCAAACTATTGGCATTCACATGATTCGGGCATTAGAGCCATCACTGGTTTCCTCCATGAGTACATAGCAGATTTTATTATTGTTCTTTTTACTCAAATTATCTAGGCTATTTTTAATCTTCCACTTTAATCTTCGAGGGTAGATGTGATCAGACAGGAGGTACACACACTGCCAACGGAGTATTCAAGCTTTCTTCCATTGCCAAGATGTGATTTATAACAAACGTGCTGATATGATTTTACATTCTCTGCAGAAATCGCTCCGTGGTAAACCAGGTTTTCTGGCCACAGCAGGGTCCCCTGCTAAGAGCTAAATAAGCATGCTATTGAGAAGCCAGGCCGGAATTTAGCTGTTTAATTGTTTTCATGTGTTTGCATTTGAACAGCAGCGAACCCTGACTAGTCAGCTGTACAGAGGTCGGCGCTGGAATCCAGGCCTTACTCTCAAAGAGCTAAAGCTACAGCGCTCCCTTAGTGGCCTGGCTTAGCCGTCTCCGTGTCTCGGGGAAATAAATTCCACTGATTTTGAAGGAAAGTGAAGTTATTTTAAGATAAGGCCCTCTCTCTCTAGTCCAGTTACGCTATCACTTCCTCCCGATATTTCTTAGAACCCTGCAATAATCCAAGTAAATTAACCTAAACCTTTACTACCAAAAAACAGCTTCCAGACTACCCATGCTTCCTGCATTTTATATTCTTGCATAGGTCCCCCCAATCTACTTTCTGAGGTAGGTACATTATACCATATGCTACTTTTTTAACAGCTTTATTGAGGTATAATCGATATGCAGAGAACTGCAAATAATTAATGAGTTCAGTTTGATGAGATTGAACATACACAAACACCCACGAAAACGTCACTATGGCCAAAGTCACACAGGATCAGAGAGAGAATTTTTGCTAAAGATCCTGGAGATAATATGTGAGCCAGTGAGGACTGGAACACTGGTCTTTCTGACTCCAAAATCCGTGCTCTTTCTATTTCGAGGCTGCCAAGTGACACTTTCACCTGGAATGATGTTGACGGGCTGGCATAGGACTTGCTAGAGATGTTAGTGTGGAAGACCTATAGGTGTGGGACCTATTTTCTCCACCAAACGCTAAGACATAGAAGGATACACATGAGAGACCACAAGTGGTGGAATCGGACTGTTCAAAAAATCCAGAGTGTGTTCAGTTCGAGAAAGATCACTTTACTCTGAGGCAGAGACAAGAGAGGTTCACTTGTCTCTGGCTGGCTCTGTTTGTCAGCTCTAAAGGCAGGTGGGGGCGCTGTGTGTGCAGCAGGACTGAGGAAGGCCTGCTGCCCTACTGGGCCGCAGGCGACGCCTCACCCTTGGCGCGTGTCACCATAGGGGATGCAGTATCATGTTATGAATAGTGAGTGACGTACTTGTGTATATATGGCATTAGGTGTAGTCAACTGCTTATTAAATTCTATTTTCATATATTTGTCTCTTTCCTAATGAGGAGCATACAGCCAGCAAGTATGTATTGACATCTGGAGGTGTTGAAATCACCAAAACGATAATCATTCTTAACTTTCTAGCATGTTCCATGAGAGGAGATAAAGTTAAATTGTAAAGAGTTTTGATTCCTTCTCAATCATAAAAATAATAGTTTTTACTAGAAGACTTGGCCAATGTAAAAATGTTCAGGAAAAACATGTGACTTTCGACCTCACCAACCAGCTATGACTATTGCTACTATCTGGTGTATTGGTAAAGTTATTTAAAAGAAAGCTTTAGGTATGTTACTACATGAACCAAAAATGAGTGAAGAAATATTGATATTTTACACCGTTCATTATAAAGGAATTAAGGTTTGCAATAGCAATATAGTCAAGCATTTCACAGAAGAATAACAGAATGATTTTATTTATAAGCAGACATTTTCAAGAAAAAAGAAACAGATTGCATTATTAAAATATACACTGAAAACCTCATTTCATACAGCAATTGGGATTCTGGATCTGCAGGTTTGAATTCATAGTGAAAAAACACATGGTTACCTAGAGCTGAAGGACACCGCCTTCCTCCGGCCACACCTGGGATCGTGTTATAGTGGCTGATGGTTTCTTTTACTTCTTGCTTAAAAGTAGCTAGAGAGAGAAACCATATGGAACGTAGTCTAAAAGTATTATTATGTAACAAATCGTATTTTTGAAAAATGGATGCTAAATAACTTTTAGAACCCCGTGGCTCGCCCGTCAAGAGAGGGAGTCTGATTCTCTCCCGTGCTTTGCACCTGGGTCGGATTTTAATTGCTTCACAAGCAGAATACTCTTGCGGCCCCTTTGCCTGACTTACGGGACTGGCTAAGAGCGGGTCCTAAGCTTCTACGCGGTTCTGTTGGGGCGATGGCTCCGGTGGAAGTCAGCCCATGGGAGCGACCAACTCCCCAGTACTGCTGTGCTGTGGGGGGTCCAGACTAGCCCACGTGGCGGGCACACAGAGAGAAACCGAATCTACATGGGAAGAGAGATGTGTCAGCTGCCTCGGCTGCTCCAGCTGCTCCGTGTTCCAGTCCAGCTACTGTGTGACTCCCGGCCAGAACCGCCAGCTGAACCCTCTCTGCATCCCCCACCTGCAGAAATCAAGAAAGGCCACTCAAGCAACTGAATATTGGGGTGATTCATCATGCGGCACCCGATAATTGGAGCTGAATTTGATGCAGAAATGGAGTGCTGACATAAAAACCTCTCGGAGCGTTGGATTTTGGTCTGGGCAGTGGAGAGAATCGTTTTTGGAAGAGATGGTTAGTGAAATCCTGAAGCACGGAGAGGGGATGTTAGTGAACGCCAGAAGGAACTCGAGGAGGGTGTTAGCAAGA
The DNA here is from genome assembly GCA_004026545.1 of Mormoops blainvillei. Classification (NCBI taxonomy): domain Eukaryota; kingdom Metazoa; phylum Chordata; class Mammalia; order Chiroptera; family Mormoopidae; genus Mormoops; species Mormoops blainvillei. The sequence goes on from PVJD01004673.1 coordinate 22,177, forward strand.
GCCTAAGGGGCCTCAGGAAGGCTCGCTGTGCGGGCTCAGAGCAAAGTGAGGAAAACATAATTGAAAGTCGGGGAGAAGGGGACCCCCATTAGGCAGTGGCAGAAAATTTAGCAAATTCTCGCCTGTGTGACTGCGGAATGTAGATGACGTGCCTAATGAGCTCAGTGATCCGGCTGCTTCTTGCTGACCATAATAAAATGACAGGGGACACTGATGAACTCTGATGGATATTCTGTTTTGAGTAGAGTCCGTAGAAAATACAAAGGATTCAGAGCAACCTTTTCAGATAGCAAAGTGTTCTTAAATTTAAAAAGGGTTTTAGGACAAAGATCTTAGGGGTAGATAGGACCAGAATATTCTTTGTAAGACCTCAGAAAGTTCTGAGGCATCCTATAATATCTGCTGTGAGTGAGAGACCCCGAGCCAGAGCCACCCGGGTGAGCCTTCCCCAAATTGTTGGCCCATAGAAACCATGGGAAATTATAAAATGATCATTGTTGTTTTAAGCCACTCCAATTTGGAATGATTTTTTTTTTTTTTGTACAAATAGATAACTAGAACATATGCAAAACCAAAGTACTGTATAAAGTCATATGTACTCATTTTTAATTTTAAAAATTATTTTACCACCAGGGAATAGGGTACACATTATTCAGATATGTGAATATTAAATAAAAGTAACGTGTCTCCTCTGGCTAGGTAGCGCGGTTGGTTGGAGTGTCACCCTCATGTGCCAAGGTTGCGTGTTTCATCCCCCGTCAGGGCACATATGAGAAACAACCAATGAATATATACACGAGTGGAACGACAAATCAGTATTTCTTTCTCTCTCTCTCTCTCTCTCCTCCCTCTCTGGAATCAATTTAAAAAGTAATGTCTTATTTTACTTCAGGATTAAAATATTTAAAACAGAAATAAAAACCTGCTTAAAGATCAAACCATGTTTTATTTAAATGTTGAATCATACATATGTTCCTTTCTTTATTAAATCGTCATTGAGACAGAATGGTAATATTTTTTTAGACGGGGCAATTTGGCTTTCACACTATGGGTGTTGCAAAACTCACCTTTTCAGAAAGATGAGTGTTACAGACAGGGAACCCATAAAAGATCATTTTAATTAAGCACTTAATTTTCACCAAGAAGTGAAAGTTTCCATATGTCAGTAAAGTCTCTCACCATGTGGGCTTTTACAATGACTTGTTGAGAAAACCCGCTTTGACTTTTTTACATAAAACTAAAAATAAAAGGTGACTAACAATTTGCCTTTAATCAGTGATATTAAATATTGATTTAATGGTATACATGTTGATTTATATATGGCAATTTCAATGGACTCCACTGAGGAAAATCATACGGTGTGTACGGTTGAACTACTTGGCAAAGGGGTGATACCCGAGGGTACCTGTTATAATCCAAATCTTCCATGCGCTTCTTATTCAGTACTGTTTTCTCGTCCCTCTCCTTCTCCTCCCTCCTCTTTCTACTCCTTCCTTTTGTGAATTTAAGGTAGTTTTCTTTATGATAGGTGAACATACTGTTTTTCTTTCCTTTATAGACCCCTTTATCATTTGTATCTAGACAACGTGTTTAACCTAGTTGCAAGCTTTTAAGAAGAAAACTCTTCATTGTGTTCAAAAGGGGTGACCCAGGTAGATAATTTATCCTGGCTTTAGGGAGTTCACATTTGCTTGTGGGAAAGGTCATGCACTGAGCTCATCACAGTATCCCAGAAAAGAGAGTGATTACTACTTCAGGGGTGAAGATGGGGTTTGAGCAGTGGCGTACTAGAGTCGGCTTACACTGATCGGGGGATGATTTTATGGAAGGGGTATCTTTTGAACTTAGCTTTACAGGATTAGTGGAAGAGTTTTTGTCAGGGTGAAAGGGAGAATGAATGGGCTGGGGAAGGGCGACCGAAGTCGTAATCGCGGCTACTACCGACGGGGTGCTGGCTGTGGTCCAGGTCCTTAGATATGTTATCGTGATTGATCCTGGAAACAGCCCTGTGAGGCAGACATTACTGACCCCACGTTACATCGAAAACGGAGTCTCCGGGAGCAGAAATCACGTCCATCACCTGAAAGGTTTACCACTTGTAAATGAATATGTGATCAAGGGAGAGTCAGGGTGGGGGCTGATGGACTAAGTTTAACGAAACATTATTTCTCTTCTTACCACTCTATATAGCCTGCTATATTCTAAACTTATGGGTACAGTTCTCTGGCTGGGACACACCGATTATCCAGGCGAACTCGCTGATGAGCCCTCTGTATTATAGAATCATATGGCCCTTCAAGATAGTTTGTAGTTTATTCAGGTATTAAATTCCAGGGTAGCAGTGAGTGATAAGGTTGAAACAGTTGACATGTCAGTCAGTTGAAATCGTGACCTGTCCAGTGTTTGACTTGGGACATTTAGGTGGCCTGCCAAGGAGGCGAAGGAGTTAGATGAAGTTCACTGACAGGGACAGACTGAGAGATGACATTTGTAGCATGTATAACCAGAAACAGATTAATATCTAGAATATATAAGGAACTCCTACAAATTAGCATGGTTAACACAGGAAAACCAATCAAAATAGTCAAAGTGCATGATTAAGCAATTCATAGGAGGAAAAATTCCAAGTGGCCAATGAGTATGTGAAGAGAGCCAAAGCCTTACTAGAAACAGGAAAATGCATATTCAATAACCCAGCCTCTATCCTCTCCAAACAAAGTATGTTGCAATTTTGGTTAAACTAATACTCAGTGTTTATATTATTATAATTATGTGAATATTATTCATATCTATGATTACATTTTATTTGATTTCTAGCTTTTAAAAATAGCTTTACTGAGGTATAGTACACAGCACAATAAGATATACATTTAAAGTGGAAAATCTGACAAGATCTGACATATGTTTACATCCATAAAACCATCACCACAATGAAGATAATGAACATACCCATCACCCTTAAAAGTTTCCTGTGTCCCTCTGAAAACCTGTCAGCGCTGCCATCGCCCTTCCCGCCTGGGGGTGATGAGGCTCACTGCCAGGGTCCCAAGAATCAAGTTGGGGTTTGGGTTGGGGATGGGTGGGTTAGGGTGTGGTCAGGCTAAAGGGTCTCACTGTGTAGCATCTAGATGCCATATACCGTGTGATGTCACTGCCCTCCGCTGCACCTGGTGACTCCTACTCCAAAGTTTCTAAGGATCAACTTCTTTAGTTCTTCTCTGGGGCAGTGGAAGGCAGGTAGAGGTTTAACTGCCCCTTATACTGACTGATGACCACTCCTTCTATTTTCAGTCCCAGCAGGACCCCAACTTCAGGGGTACCTGGTGCACCCAACTCTTGAGACTTTTTATGGTCCTTCAAGGTTTTGTCCTGTTTCTCTTCAGGCATTTACTTTTCTCTTGTCTTCTAAGTAAGTTATTATAAGTCCATGTACTTTTCAACATCCCAAAAATTAGTTGACAGCTCTCTTTTCTATTTTACTCCCTTCTATTCTTTTTGTCCTGTGGCTTTGAAACTTAACAAAAAATCCTTTCTATGTGACTTTAATGTGTTCTCAGGAGGGAAGAGAGATTGATGAATGGTTGGGATATGTTCTCTTCTGTTTAACTTTTTTTAAACTGTGAAATGTAACAAATGTGTAGAAAAGTGTATAAAAATGTAGTTTATGATTTTCACAAAGTAACTGGTCAGGGTAAGAAATAGAATTGCAGCTCACTGGAGTCATCTCTCATGCCCAAAACACCGAAACCAGAAGACTCTTCATCCCGTTACAGTAAGTGTAATTTCAAAGTGTCCCAAATATCCCAGAAAATATTCTACCATCCCCTGAGTGTATCACTTGTTAAATAATACAAATTAGTCCAGTTTTTCTCTATATTTTCCTGATCTCTACTGTATGGAAAAATATTCCAAATAATAGATGACATTCAGTGTTCATGTAGAGCACACCGTAACAGATCTTGTTGGGTAAGCTGTACTTCACCTAGTAAGTGTAATGTTTTGTTAAAGGACATTTGTGTTCAGGTACAATCTGACTTTATCTAAGAGAAACTTTATCTAATGGAGAAAACTGTTCCTCCCTTGAGCTCTTCACTCTGTAAAATGAATCCAGTTTTCCAATATGATTTCTTTTTCTGCAGTTTTAGAAGGTCCTGGATAAACATTGCAGTTAGACTGTGACATAGAGCCAGTATAAAATAAGTTGAAAAGTAATATTTCTTGGTAATATCATTCATTCTCTCCTTACTAGAAGCCTAACACCCTTTTTGTATAAAGGCCATAGTTTTCTGTGAACCAGAAAAACTATAAATTTTACCAGCTGGTTTTAACTGAAAAGAAATATCAAAAAATCCCTCCTGTGGGCTCTATAAATGCTGAGATAGTACACTGACACATGAAATATAATAACCGTACTTATTCACGTCTTCTCCCCCTCTCAAGCATGTCCTAATGATTTGTTATTCTACTCCGTTTATAAATAGCCGTAAGCAGAGTCTCACTAATTGAGAGGCCTGCTGTTTTTTCTTATGTAAAGTGTCAAGTGAGTTGAATATTTTTGGGCACATAAATCTTTGTGTGGCACCTGAGCAGAGAACAAGTTAATGATTTAGCATTATGGAGGGTAAGCTGGTTATCAAGTTCTGTTCACAATTAGCTTCCTTTTTCTCCCTCGGGAACGAGGTTGAAATTGGTATGGGTCTTTTGTTTGTTTGTTTGTTTGTTTGAATTGTATGCCCTATCCGAGGCTTGAAGAAGAAGATGGGAAAAGTAAACAAGCACACTCCATCTGTATTTCCACGAATGTGCAACTTTGGGAAGTGTCTGCAACGTGTGAGGGATTCCTCTCCAAGAGACAACAGGATGCTGGATAGAGTCTCCAACACCTTGTAGTGGCGGGGCTGGGTCACACTCGCTCTCCAGCTATTTTGTGTTGCCTTTACCCTATTCCAGAGTCTTAGATTAACTACTGAAATGGAACACCCACAATATCATCTCAGGGAAAACAATTTATACTCACATTCGTTCTTTAAAAAGAAAAAATTATTTATTTATTTTAGAGAGAGGGGAAGGGAGGGAGAAATAGAGGGAGAGAAACATCCATGTGCGAGAGATACGCGGATCAGCGACCTCTCCTATGCCCCCATCTGGGGACTTGGTCCACAACTCAGGCCTGTGCCCTGACTGAGAACTGAACCAGCGACCTTTTGTTTCACAGGCCGGCACCCGACCCACTGAGCCACAGCAGCCAGGGCTGCACCCACATTCTACGGACATTTTCTAACCTTGCTGAGCGTTAGAATCCCCTGGGAGCTTGTTGATCAGATTTCTGGGTCCTGCTCCCAGGGTCTGATTTTCCAGGCAGCTTTTAGTAAAGCACATGGCTTCTGCTCCTGTTACCGTGTAGCGAAGGGCCCTTTTCACTGTGGCTTCCCGCACTCTGAAGTTCAAAGACGATTTTCATTTCATTGCTTCCCTATTCCACAGAGTAGTGATTTTTCAACAGTAGCATTCTCTCAAGGAAAAAATAGGAACAGATAATTTTGGGGCACGAGCAGGGAGAGAGAAGGGCGGCCAAGAGACCTGGGAAAGAAATGCAAGAAGGGAGGGCGGAGGGCATCTATGAGGAAGCTGTTGCTCTCTCCAACCTTTTCCATGCTAAGCACACATGTGTGTCGCCAGTCACGCACCCCTCCCCTCCTCTGGATGTGCGAGAGGTTCAGCCTACACAGGGGGAAGCCGCCCCAGCCATGCGTGGTCAGGATGGCAGTGCGACATGCTCCGTTGGCCTGCTTATGGGAAGTCGGTTAACTGCAGGTCCATGGGTGGATTCACGTCTCAAAGAATCTTTAGACGATGAAGGCGGCTAAGGAAAGCTCTCCCAAAATGGGACTCCGGAGACAAAAGTGCTGGCCGCAGTTCTGTTGTGTATGACCAAAGTGACTTCCCCAGCATCCCTGGACATGAGCTTTTTTGCTTACTCCAGGAGGGTTGAGTAAGATGACCTCTTGGGTCCCACTGAGCTTTCCTTGTGTTATTGCCGGAGGCGGAGAGCTGGTTTCTGATGGAAGTTTAGCTGCTTGCTGTTGTCAGGTAGCTGCTGTCCAAGCTCTTTTGATAAGATTCTTTCTCTTTGGAAGCAATCAATCTTTCTGATGAGGTGGGAAATATTGCTTATTTCTGCTCATGGCTGAGTAGTGGCGAGCCTTCTGTTTTTAAACACCATGGATTAGTCTGTGCATGTTGCAAAGTCCGAAAGGAGAGGCCAGGGCTTGGAATTGTAATACGCGTTACGAACTAGTCACTGAATCCCTACCTGTTGGAATAAGGATTGGAAATTCTCTGGAAGGACTAAACAGTGTCCTGATAGAGTCTCATGATTTTCTTTCAATCCGTTTTCTTTTAACGTTGTAGTTATTAATACCAATAGTATTCTAATGAATAGATTCATGAGTAAAATCTTCTATTTCCTGGAATAACTAATAGCTCAAACTCAGCCTGCCCTAAATAAACTGATCTTCCACTCAAAATGTGCCTCTTTTTCTGTTTTCTAACACTGTAGAACAGAATCCTTGTCATTACCTCTAACCCCTCCTCCAGCACCTCCCACATTTTAATCAATGATCAGTTTTACATGGTTCTACCTCTGTATAAGTGTCATCATACAAACGTCACTGTCACTGACTCATTACCTCTCGCTGTTGCTATGGCATTAATCTCTCTGTCTTCAGTCTTTACCCTCACCATTTATCCTTTGCAGCCACCAGGATAATCTTTCTGATGCACCATTCTGATCATTTCCCTCCCTTGCTTAAAAAACATAAATGGCTTGGCATTAATTATAGAATGAAACCCAAACTTTCTAGTGGGACTTTAACATTTTTCTTTTGGGGACATGCCTAATATGCATATATTCATGCGGTTCCCTACTTTTGCTTCTGCCACGCCTGTAGGCTTGAACATTGCCTCCCCACCCCGCCTCGGTCCAGCAGTCCTCCTCATCCTTCAAGGCAAAGCCCCAAAGTGCCCTCCATCACAAATCCCCGCCTGAGCACTTTACACCCAAATAAAGCTCTCATAGCAGATCTTACGGCTTTAGTATTATGCTTTTGTATTATCTTCATTTTTACTTCTCTTTCAAAGTTCAGAGATCTTAATAAGCATCAGGTAGCCTTCAATCCTTAAAACTGATGAAAATTTTACATATATTTGTGTATTTCTGTTAAGAACCACTATATCTTCCATTAGATTTTAAAAAGATTCCATGACTCCAAATAGTTGAGAAACATAATATTATACTGTATTTTTTCTTTGATAGAAAAAAAAATATATTTGTCAATAGAAAACTTAGTACTCCTTTCATATAATCAGTAAATAATTTCTCAGTAAATAATATACTGAATAAGAAAATAAACGAACATTTATTTATTTATTTATGGAATTTACTGGGGTGACATTAGTTCACAACACCATACAGATTTCAATTTTACAGCTCAATAAAATGTCACCATCTCACTGCATTGTGTGCCCATTGTCCAAAGCAAAGTCTCGTTTCACCCCCATTTAACCTTCTTTGTCCACTTACCCCCGCCCCCTTTCCCTCTGGCTATCGCCGCACTGTTGTCTGTGTCCGTGTGCTTTATATATATGCATATATATTTTGCTTAATCCCTTCAACTTCTTTCATCCAGCTTCCCAAACTCAATCCCCTCTGACAGCTGTCAGTCTGTCCCGTGTAACCATGCCTCTGTTTTCATTTTGTTTGTCAGTTTATCTTATTCATTAGATTCCACATATGAGTGAGATCATAAGCCATTTGTTTTTCTCTGACTGGCTTATCTCACTTAGCATAATGGCCTCCAGGTCCATCCGTGCTGTGGCAAAAAGTAAAATGTCCTTCTTTTTTCAAGCCAAGTAGTATTCCGTTGTGTGAATGTACCACAGTTTTTTTATCCACTCATCTACTGATGGGCACTTGGGCTGTTTCTGGATCTTGGCAATTGTACATAATGTTGCAACAAACATAGGAGTGCTTATGTTCTTTGGAATTAGAAATGTGAGATTCTTTTCTCACATTTTCCTTCTCTATACCATTTTATTATCCTTTGTAACATTTACTTAGCTTGAGATCTCCTAAGTGTATGTTTATATACCACAGTATGATAGAGAAGGAGATCAAGCTGAGAAAGACACACGTTTTCTCACTGGAGGTTGTCATATGGCAGGTTTTCATTTTCTTCAGACACTCAGAAGTGGAATTACTAGGTCAAAAGGCAGTTTAATTTTTAGTTTTTTGAGGAAACTGCATCCTGGTTTCCACAGTGGCCACCCCAGTCTGCACTCCCACCCACGGTGCAGGAGGAGGGCTCCCCTTTCTCCACATCCTCGCCAGCACTTGTTGTTTGTTGGTTTTTTGATGATGGTCGTTCTGACAGGCATGAGGTGGTATCTCATTGTGGTTTTAATTTGCATTTCTCTGATGATTAGTGATGTTGAGCAGTTTTTCACATGTTTATTGGCCACCAGTATGTCATCTTTGGAGGAGTGTCTTTTCAAATCCTTTGCCCATTTTTTAATTGGGTTGTTTGCTTTTTGGTGTTGAATTATATAAGTTCTTTATATGTTTTTGGAAATTAACCCCTTGTCAGATTATCATTAGAAAATATGTTCTCCTATTCAGTGGGTTCCCTTTTCTTTTTTGATTTTTTTTGTTTGTTTTGTTTTGTTTTTTTGCTGTGCAAAAGCTTTTCAGTTTGACACAGTCCCATTTGTTTTTTTGTTTAGTTTTTCCTTTGTTTTCTTTGCCCAAGGAGGTATATTGGCAAAAATATTGTTGCCAGAAATGTTTGAAATTATACTGCCTATGTTTTCTTCTAGGATTTTTATGATTTTTCACATTTAAGTCTTTAATTCACTTTGAGCTTATTCTTGTATATGATGTAAGTTGGTGGTCTAGTTTCATTTTTTTTTTTTGCATGTATCTTTTCAATTTTCCCAGCACCATTTATTGAAGAGATTGTCTTTATCCCATTGTATGTTCTTGCCTCCTTCGTCAAATATTAGTTGACCATAAAGGCGTGGGTTTCTGTACTCTCTATTCTGTTCTATTGCTTGATATGCCTGTTCCTATGCCAGTGCCATGCTGTTTTGATTGATATGACCTTATAGTATAGTTTGAGATCAGGTAGCGTGATACCTCCAACTTTGTTCTTCTTTATCAAGATTGCTGAGGCTATTTGGGGTCTTTCGTGGTTCCATATAAATTTTTGGAATATTTGTTCTAGATCTATGAGATATGCCATTGGTATTTTAACAGAAATTGCATTGAATCTGTAGATTGCTTTGGTTGTATGGACATTATAATGATGTTAATTTTTCCTATCCATGAACACAGTAAGTGGAATCCATGCTTCCACTTATTTGTATCTTCCTCAATTTTTTTCTTCAGTATCTTATAATTTTCTGAGTTTAGGTCTTTTACATCCTTGGTTAAACTTATTCCTAGGCACCGTATTTATTTGTTGCAATAGTAAATGGGATTGTTTCATTAATTTCTCTTTATGATAGTTAATTATTGGCATATAAAGATGCCACAATTTCTGATTATTAATTTTGTATCCAGAACATTGTATTTAAATACAATTTAGTTAAAGGATCCTCTGAATTTGTATTCAGAATAATGTATTAGATTGTTGTTAAAACTTGTCCATGCTTCTGAATATCTAAGATCAAGAGGTTTAATATAGATAGATCCTATTTTATGGGAAAAGTTAAGGGTCCCCCCCCCCCCAACATTCCTTGGATATAAACAAATAGGATTTATATAATATATCGAGATATGATTAGAAATCCCTTCTGGTCTTTTGAATTATTCTTATGACTCCTGAATCAGAAGATCGCCTAGATTCATCTTCCGGTGGGGACCCAGGAGCTGAGGCCGCTTTACATCTGTCTGACCGTCTGCAGCGTGGCCTTGGACTGAAACTAGCCTTGGCTCTCCCCCTCCCCCTCTCACGCACTCCATCCCACCCCGTTAATATCCGTTTAGACACGTCGCGTTTCTTACAGGCACACCCACCGGGAGGCACCTTCACCAGATGTGAGCGCCTTCTCCTCCGCGGCAGCTCCGCCTGCATTTTTCCCCGGCGCACTTTCCTGGGGAGTTTCGAGGGCAAGCAGGCCTGGTGAACCAATGAGGAAGCAAGACATGGCTGGCTGGTGGTTTACCTGCTGGTTGGTCTGCTTTTTCTCGTCTTTGAAATTAAGGAGTGGGAATTATTTGCAGATTCAGGGAGGGTTTGCCAAGGACAGTGGGGAGTGATTACAGATGAGGGAGAAAGTGCTGGCAGCCTGAAGGGGTTGCACATATTCTGAGTTACAGTTTCTTTACGTGGAGAGGGCTGCCTCTGGCTACAGTGAGCGGGAGTGATTACGGAGACAATAGCCCTATTGAAAAAATGCTTTTTCTACTTCGTAGACTGTTGCTTAATTTACAATATTACTGTTAACAAACTGATCTAATCTAAAAGTTTATGGCCTATTTATAAATAAAAGGTATATACTCAAGGGGAGGGCACTTGGGGGTTATAGTTGTTCATACTCTTTCATATATATTACCTCTTTAATCTTGACAATAATTCTGTGAGGTATGCAGGGACAATATTATTATTCCCATTTGAAAAAAGAAAACTGAAGCTCAGCAGAATAACTTAACCAAGAACTGGAATTAAAATTGAAATCCCCTAGTCATTTGCTCTTGCAGTTACATCCTAAAATAGCAATAAACTATTCCTGAATCAGTGAGAGCCACTTGTAACCTGTGGAAAATTTTGGGTGAAGAAAAATTTCACCTACAGAATAAATGGCCAAGCATTTTACAATGTGGGACCAGAAATGCTTGCGTGTCCTTTGGTAATGTAAATACAAATGTTGCTATAAGGCACTTCCATTTAAAAATAAAAAATAAATTCCATATGCTTATGCACTAAATATTCTTATTATTTTGGGTGCAGCAGGGAAGCAATAAGAACTTATCCTACAGGGATATTTGTGTACAGGGTTTAGGGTAATTGTCAAAGTTTTTGAGATGATTTTAAAGGGCAGCTAGCGTCGGGAACCAGCGGTGGAGGGGCTTGGTTGGAAGCAGCCAGAACTATAAGCCCAGGGCCCCGGTCACCGTGGCGGCAGAAGAACCGGAGAGACATTCCCAAGAAACAGTTCGAAGGCGTGCCGATCAGTTGAGGACAAGGAGAGAAGGACAGGAAGGAGCCAGTGTTGACTCTGGAGTTTCCAGTCTGCTAACAGAAGTAGCTAATCTTGGCAGAAACCTGGTTGGATGGAGGGGCAGTAGGTACAAAGATGTTGAGAAGCTTGATTTTGGACATCAGATGGTAGTGAAGATATAGCTAGCAATGCCAAAATAGACTCTTCCCTGTTTGATTGATTTGTTACATCCATAATTACAATAAGGAGTTCTTTTCAAATTAATATGTGACATATGTATTATAATTATTCACTTAGGGGCATCAGATACTCAGAATTGAGTTGAAACTTCTCTCTTGCACTGAGTTTTTCTCTCCCTTCCTCTATCTCTGAAAGCAGTGAAAAAGTGTCCTCCAGTGAGGATAAGAAATAGGCAAATAAATATATACTCTGAATTCAGTACTCTCCTGGTACCCTTCCCTAGGATGAATGCGAACTAAACAGAGCTGAGGGGAGCACAAGTAACTGGAAATGGTCTCTTGCCTAGAAACTCTTAATTATCACAGGGGACCTATTCACATTTCCACTCCGAAGAAACTTGGTTTCTTGGACCATAATTATATTTGCCTTCATGTATCGATAGTGCAGATACTAGTTTTACATGTACACCAAACTCATTATGGGACTTGTTATTATTTTTGTTCTTTTTGGGGGGACACAGGGTTAAATTTGGGCTGGGTGGGACGCTGTGTGTATATTTTGTGGCTACAGACAAAGCAGTATAAGGCCTTTCCTTCTGTTCAGTTTCCAGGGTATTTCTGGGAAATCAGACCATGAAGTTTGCCCCAGGAAATTGTTTCTTTGTGGCCAAGACCAGTGTTTACACATTCTCATTGAGGGAATCTTTAATAAGCTGTTGTTTCATTTGCACACAAATTGCCCAAAGAAGGTATTTTTACCCTCTTTTCTAAAACCATGGCATTATAAGAATATATTAAAACAGTGGCTCAATTGTGAGAGGTTATTATCCAGAGCTGAATGTTTGAGGTTCCTTTTTAAGAATGCTGTACATTTAAGCATCTAAGATGACTTAATCCTGTAGATTTCATGCTTTTCTCTTACTGGAGGGATGATCCCTTTTTATCTTTGGAGGAAAAAAAGTAACAAAATATTTCAAACCTTCCCAATTAAAAAACAATTTTTTTTGGGGGGGGAGGTGGACTTCAACACAATTTATGAGAAAAGTAGCTCCATTTTACGGATGAGAGAGCCATGGCCGTGACCTGGAGACTCAAACATTCTCAGGGCTTCACAGGAAGTCAGGTGTCCAGCTGAATTAGGACCTTGGAGAAGGATCTTTGGCTATTTGTATTCTTTTCATAAGAAATTGTAAAATATTAGATCTTGGAGAAGTTTAACATCAATCTTGAAAAGGTTTAATGCTGTTTCAACAGATTTGGAACAGCTCTGAAAGATAAGCAAGAAAGCATTCAACCTCCCCCCTGCCCCTTTACATTGGAAGCAGAAATATGACATTACCCACTCACGAGGAAAGCCTTGAATGGCCTGGTATGATGACTTTTTTGTTGTTGTTGTTGTTTCTTCTCTACCTCCACTAATTGTTTTATAATAGAGATTCTTTTCTCACATTTTCCTTCTCTATACCATTTTATTATCCTTTGTAACATTTACTTAGCTTGAGATCTCCTAAGTGTGTGTTTATATACCACAGTATGATAGGGAAGGAGATCGAGCTGAGAAAGACACACCTTTTCTCACTGGAAATTGTCATATGGCGGGAAAGGATAGCATTGGGAGCGAAATAGAGAAGATTGGATATTAGACTGATTTTCAGAAATGTAATATTCGGAAATGTTTTGTCTACCAAGTCAAGCTTGAGCTGCGACGTTTTCCCCCTCCCCTAGGTTGGTGGGAACTACATGGTCCATAAAATCTCCTAATTCTTCGTCTCCTTGAAGTTACTTGGTATTCTCAGTGCCCATGGCTCCTGGGAAGGATGGATCCTGTTAGGAATAACCTATGTGGTTATAGATTTTTCATCGTAATTAATAGTAATTCTGCTGGCAACATTTTTTTCATTCCATTTATTTTTGTTGTTATCAAAAAGATTTGCAAGAGCCCAATGACGAATCAGACCCATTGTCTATATCATGGTCTCTTTCTTCCTCTTCCTGGGCATTTGTAGTAAGCAAGTCACGGGCACGTGAGCTGCATGTTAAGCGTCACCTGGGACTGAGGACTGTTATTTACATCCCCAGCCAATATTTCTGCATTTCCTGATAGAAATGAATTTTTCTCATTATTTGTCTTTTTGACCACAGAATAAAAAGAAAAATCAACAAGCGCTGTCTTCCTCCTAGACTGACATAATTAGACATCACAGTGGGGTAGTGGAGCAAAGTGGCCATTTCTGTCTTCCGGTTATCAGTAGAATTCTCTCCCTGTGCTCTGCTGTGAGGAGGGGTTGTGGTCCAGGGAGGGTCCCGTGATTTTGATTCATTCCCAGCTTTCCTTCCTTTCTGCATTCTTCCCTTCTTGTCCTCCTTCATCAGCTATTAATTGGGCCTAATTGAGCGGTACCGGAATCTGGGCATCTAAAATGCCTGAGCTCACAACCCAAAACATACACATTTTATTTTCACTGTAAAATAGAGACACATTGAGATTTAAAAGGAAAACATAGTACTAAATAGAAATAGAAGTTCCAATAACTTCTCATATACATAAAATGTATGAACACAAGGGTGAATGAGCCCCAGGAATAGGTCTTGGTATCCCACTGAATTAAAGAAAAAACAGCCCGGGTTATGTGCATACTGCGGCTAATGAAAATATTACCCATGGTAGGCCCCCCAACTTACTGATATAATTTCCATCAAGGCTCATGGCAGTTTTATGTATGGATTTATAAGGGGAGACTCTTAAATACTACTACTGTTCTATATCTAAGGGGCTAAAGTACTTTCAGGAAAGACTATTTAATCTTCTTGTGTTTGAAAAACGTAAAATGAGGTGATGACTGGCAAAGGAGAGCAAGCCTGTTTAATATTAAGATTATGACGTAAATTGACAAACGTGCAGGCATTCCAAGATCAAGTTGCTAGACCCACTCTTCTTGCTCCCATCTGAGTATAATGATCTATTGCCAGCCTTCGCTGAGGTACAAAAGGGTTATTAGACCGTGGAGCCCATCTGCTACTTGTGCAAAGGAAACAATTGAACTAATACTGCCTGCTCTTTTCCTTGGTTTCTTGCCACCTTAATTATAGTTCATCTGGGCTGTGTGTGTACTTGCTGCCTGGAGCAGAACATTTTCCAGGATTGAAGAAAGCAGAGTGAAAGCCCAGGTGAGGGAATGGAAGCAGAGTTTGCAGTTATTGCTGGGGGAGGTGTTATCTGGCGAGTCCCCCAGGCAGTCGAGCCGGCAGCATGGCTACCCGCAGTTCATGCTTCCTAAGTGCCAGCGATTACCACCCCCGCCCCGGTTCTAAAACGCCACGAGTATTCTCCATTTTTTCGTGTTCAAAATCACAGAAATTTAGAGCTGGAGTGTAACCTAGAGCACATTTGGCCATCTACCCCCATTGAACAAACTATTTCTAGAATTAATTATAGATAATTTGGGAAATGGACATAAAATAAGAAGAAATCGTTACCCCTGACTCTGACTGCCCAGACATAAAAACTATTCTTTAGGCTTCAGTGATTGTCCTTCCTTTCTCTTAAAAATAAATCTCTTAAAAAAATGAGAGCACATTGTACCTACATGTGTATATGTTTATAATGTGCTATTTTCACATAATATATCTGGGAAAATTTTCCATGTCATTAGATGTTCTCTAAGGTTACAGAATCAGTGGTTTGGTTTGAACAAAATTGATCATTTAGGTTGTTTTCTTTTTTTCCCATTATAAATGATGCTGAGATTAACACCCCGATAAGAAATTCTTTGACTATTTTCTTAGGATAAACTTCCCAGAAGATGAAGTTCCGGATGTATAATTTGTATAATGGGCATGACTCTGAGTCCCACAGCCTGGGTTTGTGTCCCGTTTGGTCAGTTATTGATGATTGTGTAATCTTAGGCAAGCATCAGTGTCTCAGTTTCCTCATATGTAAAATTGGGTTAATATTGTACTGCCTCACAGGATTTTTGTGAAAATTTAATGAGCTTGTATATGTCACGCACTTAGAACGCTGTATGGGACAGAGTACGAGTTAACTGTTGGCCCTTGTTCTGGCACTAAAGGCAACAGTACATTTGGAAACTCCTGGTCCTTGAGAGTTACTGCCAATGTACTTAGGGAAACTCCTGTTTGTTTGAGAGTTATTGCCAATCGTCTCTCCAGAAAGACTGTAGCATCAGAGCTCCCACTAGAAGTGTTTAGAGTCCATTTCCTTACATCCTCGCCAACTCTGCCAACCCTTTTTCCTTTATAGATGAAGAAAAGTGGAGTGAGTGATGTCAAGTTTCTTGGTACAGGTCTCATTGTTGGGCGTTGACAGATTCGGGATGACAAATCCGTAACTCTACAAACTTGCCCTCATCACAGCTCTAGTTTAAGAGTTTTACATTTGTACATTTCAATGCACCTTGTTTCACAGGCTTGATTGGAATTAAGACCTTTTTGCCTTCCAGATGAAGTGTAACTGTAGGAACAATGGACCCCAAAAGCAGTCATTCTCTGGTGTGCTATGTAGTTAATAGATTGTAACTTATACTTTTCCCTTCAGAAATACAAACTGGCGTTTATACATATTTATGGGGAAAAAACTCCCTGAAAATGTGTAAGGTTCACCTAAACTTTAGTTCTCTGAAATTCAAATAAAAGTGGGTCTTGTTAGTGGTCACTAGAGGGCACTGTGACTCTTCAAGTTTTTCAGATGTATTGTTTGGAAAGGAAATTCTTTTCCGAAGGGTATTTTTTGATTTCCGTGAAGATTTGTGCTGGCATCCAGAAAAGTGTAACCAAATATGAAGAGTTTGGGGGGCGCATATAAATTTATATAAGGCCGTGTGTGAGCTGATCAGGAGACTACCCTTTTTTGGTTACAGGAAAAATCTAAGTTTTAGGAGCTTTTAAAATATGAAAATGGTATGTTTTGATTTACCTTCCTTTCAGTTCAAGATAGCATTCTGGATTTGAGACTTTGCATTTTTCCCCTTCTGGTATATTTTATGTTAGAGTTATAGCTGTGAGTGTTACTTGAGTCACCCCAAGACATAAACCAGTATTTATGAAATGCATGTTTCCGCCGTATTGATTTTAAAGCACTGTTAACCATTATATAACACACTCTACCCCCCCCCCCAAAGTGATCTGGGCTTTTAGTAGGTGCTTTAGAATTTACCTGCAATCGCTTCAATGACATCCTTAGTTGTATTTCTTTAAGTAATGTGCTAAAGAGAAAGTTCTTTCACTCATGATGGTCTTTCCCAATCGATTGCTAATCTTGGGAGCAAGTTAACGGAATTGGTCAGAAGCGTTGCTCTGTCCTTGGAAACAACCTTCCTGAAGGGCTATATACTGAGGAGTGCAGCAAACTGCCTCTTTGTTAACATTTAAACTATGGTTTCCGTTCATGCAGCACAAAAATCCAAGGACATTTGAAAGAGTAGTTGCTGGTTTTAATTTGATAAACTTGCAAATGATCGGCCATATTTTCTCTTTTGCATGTTTGCCATCTCATAATAGGCTACTTAAGAAAAAGAATCCTCCGGTCATTAAGTTTGAGTTTGTTCTAGCCTTTGTAAGTGGACCTGGTTTAAATGAAGCACGGTCTTACTAAGTTTTCAACAACTATGTGCTGGGTTCTTCATTAAAAAATGTATGTAGAAAATGATAAGGTATCAAAAAGCGGTTGTTCAAACTGATTTCCTTGTGTTTCCTGACCAAACTCATCTTCCACAGCCGTTCACCTGCCCCATTTCCTCCCTCTGTCTCCTTCACTCCTCAAATTAGAGTTTATGTTAGCAAGATTCTTTCATTTCTCCCTTCTCTCCTCCCCGCCCCCTTTCCTTCTCAATAATCAGTGTAATAGGCGGCAGGACTGTACATGTCCAACCGCGTACACAGTATGTTCATTTATGCACTTCTAGAGTGACATTTTCAAAAAATGGCCGTCTTGTGATATAGCGTCTAATTAGACCTTGGGTTCTAATCCTATTTCTCTGTGTGGCGCATTCCTCTCACTGCAAGGCAGAATGTTTTGAGTAGTGGTACCAAGTCCTGCCCCGAGTGTCGGTGACACAGTAGAGGCCGTGTTACTGCCTTTACAGACAGTGAGAGCAAAAGTGAGTGTGTGTTGCATGCTCCTCGTGTCCTGGACTAGGGCAGCATTTGAAATCGGCGGTGGAAGAAGTGGCCGGTCCAGCTGCCCCAGGGCCGCGGGACCCCGTGGCTCAGCCCTTGAAAACACCGGTTCGCTCCCTGCGGCGGCGCCGGGTCGAGCCCGAGCGCGCACGCCAATCTCTGCCTCTGCGCGGCAGGGGGGCCCCTCCGGTCCCCGAAGGCGCTGCCAGGCCTATCACGTTCTCTTGGCCTGAACAGCGTTGGCGGTTTGTTCATCGGGGTTTCGAAATGAAACAGTGTCCCGAAAGGCGGTGTTGTGGGCAGTAACGCAGGTCACCCGGCTGTCCGTGACTTTGACAATGGCCCTAGGGCTCCATTAGACTCTAAAGGCAGCCCTTTGGGGACAGGATCGTAGAAGTAGAAAATATGAGATGGAGTCTCTTAGATACATTGACCTCTTGTTTCATCAAGCCCCCTGGAATTAAGGGGTCCCTGCAGTCAGGCCGCTGTGACGGCTGCTGAGGAGGGGAGGACTGCTGCGTGGGAAGGGGGAAGCCGAAGCCTGGAGCCAGGCCAGAAGCCATGGAGGCGGCGGGGCGCCGGCCTGTGCCCCATGGTGGCGGGAAGCGGAGGGACTGCGGGGGGGCCCCCCTGCCGGGGGTCCTGGTGGTAGAGATGTACTTCCTCCTTCTCACAAGGCACAGTTTGTATTAAAGATATACAGACAAGTAGAATGAAAAAGTTAAAAAAAAATAAAAGCTCAATATTTGGTATATTTTCTTCAAGAACAAAATCGGGGCCATGCTGTATATACAATTTCCTGTACCCGTATTTATACTTCATGCTTTATTTTGAGCGTTTTCCCAATTCTCCAAATATCCAACGGCTAGAACTTGACTGCACTCTTCACCTTCCTCCTCTCTTCTCAAATGTTTCTCCTGGCCCCTTGACTGCCACAACTGTCTCCTTTATGCCTCTCCTGGGTGCATCAGCTTCCTCTTTCTCAGTCATGCCTGTACTTTGGGAAGCTTTTTGAATAATGCAGCCATCATTAAGTGCGCAGAGACCCTGTTGCCGTGTACGTATTCTGCTCCGCTTACGAATCAGTGCCTCGTCCATAAATTGAATGGGAATTACGAAGCCAGGGGTTGGGTGGCTTATACAGTTCCTCAAATGGAGAGTGTTTTTGAGAGCTATTGAAATACTATGAACAATCTTACAAGACAAACATGTCTAGAACCACCACAAACTGTATTCTCCAATCTTCTAGCCAAATCATAAATAATCTTGATAGAGAGGAGAGAGAGGTTGGCTTAATCGGGCTGAAAACATCACGATGGTGGAAAATGCCCAGAACTGTAGGAACGTGCTGCTCTGAACACTGTTCTTTCCCCGTCTACGCAGAAGGCAGTTTCATTTAAAAGTGAAAAGTTTATAATTGCTCTATTCTTAGAAAGTTTGGGTTTATTTTCACTTTCTCTCTTTAAGACACTGTTCAGCTGTGCCAGGCATATATATCAGTAGTTGGTATCTTCTAATCTTGGGGTGACTTTTACCAAGATAACTTTATTTTCTCCCTTGACCTTAATCTGCATGAGGAAATGGATCTGGAATGAATGAATGCCTGAACGGTTTTAGTAGTAATTATAACAAGATTTCTAGTTAGCTATCTTTATATTTTAAAACTTAAAGATACCAGGTTTTAGATTAGATCTGATTATTTAAATAACTAGAAAGTTTATAAGAAATATTGAAATTGCTGTTTGAAGAATGAAGCAGGCACTGAAAAGGGAAACATACCCTTTCCCTTCCCATCCCACCTGCCCCATAACAAACATAGCAGAACCCAAATTGGTTAATTCCTCTAAAAGTAAAAGGAAGTAATTTTAGGTTTGAAATCTTGAGCAATGCTTATTTGCTGGGAATAGGTGAAGATGGAATGATAACTTTAAAATAACTAGCAGGAAAGGCGTATTTTAAAAACACTACTTTAAATTTAGGCATATTGTTACTGCCTTTTTTCAAAACTTCCTTGGCAAAGGTAGAGATATGTTCTGATTTCTATTAGATTCAATGAAAATATGCAAAATTATTCTCAGACTGGGTCCTTACATATTACAAATAACATTTTGCAGGTCATTTGTTAGAGACATATTACCAGGCTTCACTCAAGGTAAGATAATTTTTACAGCAATTATGAATTTGGAGCCTTGGTACCCAGGCCGAGAGCACTGGATAGAAGAGGATTAATTCACTGTGGGCTGAGAAGACTCTTAGGATAAGGAGCCCCTGGCTATGCCAGCTTAAGTTTTCTACATTAGGGAAAAAGCATATGTATTTTACTTGAATTCAGTACTAAACACAGTTGCCTAAAGAGTAACACTGCCCCATCAGTCAAACATGGAATAAAAGTTTGCTTGGTCTGGACTCTCTCCTATACAAAGATACAACCTTCACGTTATGATGCTATCTAGGCTATGAGAAGAAGTTGGGAAAAAAGAGGCTGTTTATAAATAATATTGATCACAAGATTAAATGGAAAATAATTCCGCAATATATTGGTAACTACAAAGAACCACATGTAGAAAAAACTCCACAAAAATTCTATCACAATTCTATGAGAAGGGAAAGTGAATAGTAAGTTTTACCCCGAGACCAAACAGCCACCCTTCTTCTATACCACTGGCTTTCCGTAAACGCATTTTTAAGAGAATTGTCTGGATCTGGGTTACACGACCCATTGTTCTTTGCTTGAGAAGAACTTTGTGTTGCATCTTTGGAGAGTTTCTGTCAGCTCATCAGTAAAAATAATTGTTCTTAAAAACTCTGCTGCTGGGAGCCAGGCTTCAGCTTGTATAATTTTTCCACATTAACCTTGTTGATAGGTAGAGCCTACATGAAACATAAGTTTGATGCAAATTGTGAAGAACAGGAAATACTAATGAGGCTTATTCAGGCCTGTATAAGTTTTGCCTGAGGAGAAACGATGCAAATTTTTAGTATTATTTAATTAATTAATTTTTTTTTAGGCTCACTCTCTCTCACTTTGTGGAGGGCACTGACCCCCATCAGCAGACCGAAAGTCTGTTTGACAGACCAAGGGCTAGTCAGTATTCACTATTTTCTGTTTATTTGTATTGTTAAGATTGAGAAAAAAATTGAGTGAAAGCAATCACCCATTTGAAGAACATATGACTTTTGGGCATTAATAGATTAGCCATGCAAACAGGGAATATCCTGAAGCCCTCGAAGCATCCTTTTGGTACTCAATATTTGCATTAACCAGTCTCTCTTCTAAACTGTTTTTATTGACAGCACTTTAGAGTGACTTTGTCTCCATCCAACAACCAATTCTTTAATTCTCCACCGCTACCTGGGTGTACCACAATTCATTTCAGTGCTGATGCTAGGTACCCAGCGTTAGCACAGACCCTGCAGGTTAAAGTTCTGCAAGGCTGCCTCCACTCCAGATGCCAGGCACAAGTGCCAGGTGGCCCTCTAAACCTCTGACCAGTGAGCTACCTATTAGGGGTTCCCACGAGTTCCTCCGAGGGTTAGATAATTTGCTAGAATGGCTCACAGAACTCAAGAAACACTTGACATGCTGGTACTGGCTTATTTTAAAGGATGCAACCCAGGAACAGCCAAATGAAAGACAGTCATGGGGCAAGATGTGAGGGTGGGGCACATGGAGCTCCCCTGTCCTTTCCAGGCCTGTCACCCTCCTAGTGCCTCGATGTGTTCGCCAATGCAGAAGCTCTCTGAACCTCACCCCGAGGCGTTTTTATGGAAGTTTATTGATCGATGAAATCACTGACCACTGGTGGAGCTAAAAACCCCAGCCCTCTTATCACGCGATGGTCTTTCTGGTGACCAACAGCCAACCTGAAATGACCTAGAGATCCCCCACGACGGACCTCAAGAGGAAAAAGGAGGCTCCTATCACCACGATCATTCAGGCAAGCACAGAGGTTTCAGGGGCTGTGCTTCAGGAACTGGGGGCAGAGACTATATTAAATCACATTCCTCCTTTCTAATTGTTAATCACGGGACAACTATTATCCTCCTTCCCCTCTCACCTATTACGTGTGTCGATTATATTTAACTGAAAATCTGGCATGTGTTCTCTCAAAGCTTTTCCAATAAATATTTTCATGAAAATTCCAATGAAGAGAGTGGAGAAGAGAGATTTTTTCATCTCTTACAGGTTATGTTGTCTTTTTTCCCCTGATAACCTTGGCACATGCTATTATATGAAGGGCATAATAATGTTCACTAAAGTCATGTGATTTAAAATAAATATAATAAGTTACAAATAAGTTTCCTTTGCCAAACAATAAATATGGCAAATGGGAAATAGTAATCTATCTTCCCAGAATGCTTTTTTGGTCTACTTTCCTGTCTGGTCTTAAAAATGTTGCTATTTCTTGTTCTGCCTTTGCTAGTACAGGTGTCATGTGATTGAAATCAGTCAAACATGGTTTCAAAGAAAGCTGTGCGCTAATGACTCTCGGGTCTGTCTTTGTAATCTAGGGCTGCCCTCTCAATTCCTGATACACATAGGCAGGAATCTTCTAGTTTTCCCATAGACATTTCAAACACATTGATTTATTCATTCACTCAGTTGCTGTTTGTTTGTTTTTTTGAGGGCCTTCTATGTGCTAGGCAGTTAACATGTCTAAAGCTCGTCATTTCCATTTTAGCTCCATAAGTAAATACTATCCCCAGATAACCAACCTAGAAACCTGAGGACTAATTTTCCTCTCATTCCTTTGATGAGGATGATGATAAAAATAACTGATTTAACACTATGATAAACATTTATTGAGTTGAATTCTCATTTATAGAACGTTGAATTCTCGCAACAACTCTGTGAATTAGGAACTATTTATTTTAAAGTCAAGGAGAAGTTTGAGTTGAGAATTACGTATCTTTAAGGTCATATAGCTAGTTAGGCGGGAGAGCAAGGTCTGAACTAAGGTCATACGTAGTTGACGATGACCAACTGGTTCTTCTTTGTTAATAGCATCACTGACAGAGATCTCCCGCTTCTTGAGTCTCACCGTTGCCGGTGTAGCTCAGCCCGTCCTCACCTGGCCTGGACAACTTCAACTGATTTCCCCCATCTGGGTTCATATGTCTCCATTTCATTCTTAACGCTGACTGGAGAAATCTTTCTAAGATGTGATAAGGTTACTTATTTAAAAACCTTTCGGTGGCTTCTCATTGACTGACTACATGACCTTGCTCAGGCTTTTCCGTGCGGCCTTCCAGAGCCTGCAGCCTGCCTTTCTCTGGTGTCACCTCTGGCTACAAGCCTCCTCGTAGCCTGTGTTGTAGTCCGGTGGAATTGCTTGAAGGTCTTGTAAAGTCTCGGGTTATAGTGTGCTTCTCGCTTCCGGTTGGTCTCTTACTTTGCCCGGCGTGCCATTTCCCTGCCGCACTTGTCGAGTCCTCTTTTCCCTTTAACTCATTTCCTTAAAGAAGCCGTTTCTGGGTCTCTGGGTATACTTGATCCTTTATGTCCTTTCATTATTTCAACTATAAAAGTTCACTCGCTTAATTGTTTACATGCTGGTCTTCTTTTCTAGAGTCTGAATGCCCGAAGGCGGGAAACCCTCTTCGCGTAATTGTTGCATCTGGGACAGTGTAGGTACATTGCCCATGACAGCTGAATGGCTCCTTATTTATAGCCCGGATAACTGCAGAATCGGCAATAGTTTGCTGAGAGTCACAAGATATTTTGTAACTATGGATTACTTTGTTCTTTATAATTTCAAGATTAAGGATATATAAGAAGTTCATTATTGGCCTGAAATTGGTCTTGGTTGACTAGCTAATGCTATTTGAGTAGCTAATCCTCCTTCCCACCCCATTTTTTTTCAGAATATATAAGCTTAATTTTTATACTTGATTCCCATTTATCTTTAACCAGACCCCTTCTTTATCTCCATTCACACATATTATTTAATTCATGATTTTCCTAATACACATGCTTTTCCTCCTTATGTTTTTTTCCTTTTTATTGTTCAAATGTGTGGATGGAAATATGAGGATTTTGTCACATTGTGGGCCTTAAAAATGCAAAAATGGATATACTTATTTTGTTTTTAGAGTGAGCCAATACATACAAACTTCTGAAAAAACAAAGCAAAACAAAAGCACCAGAAGTTAGCGTTGGGGAAGACTCACTGGCTAAGAACCAGTGGTCTCAGCTAATCATGGCTTTCCTGCCCCCTGCCTCCCGGACTCTGCATCATGTGACCCCCTTAGGAGCACTGAGCCCTAAAGGAAGTCAGTTGCAGGGGCTCCATGGGAAAACTTTTTAATTTTTATTTTATTGATTTGTACCAGCCTCTTTATCTCTTTTTCATGTGAGAAAAATAACGCCCTTTTTGTTCTAGCTATTGTTAGTCAGGTTTTGTATTACTTGCAGCTAAAACCCTCCTAAGAACAGGAAAGCTCTGGATTCTTAGATCAATGTCAATATGAAGCAAGAATTATTTAAACAATTTCAGCTAAATTCTTTTTTGCAATGGTCTTTATTGTGCTTGGTGAAAAATAACACATCTATGAAAATGAGAATATTATTTGGAAATATTTAACAAAGTGACAACTGAAAATAATATTTTTACATATATTCAGGTTAAAAAACCCCAAACACCTAAATTCATTGGAGAAATAGTCATAATAGTTTAAACTATTACTATTACTAATTCAAGAGATGTTTAGGAGATTTTGAGAGTAGAAAATTAGGTTTTTAAAAAACCTAATTCAAGAGATTCTGAATAGATTTTGAGATTGGAAATTTTATTGTTTTACTTTGAATTACACAGCCAGGCCTGGTATCTAATATAGTGTGTGTTAGATAAAACAAAACAGTCTAGAACAAATGACAATGTCGGACATAAATGTCGCCTGAGTATGGCATCTGGGGCCCTTTAGACTCACATTTCTGGCTCATCATGTCCTTTCTTCTTCAGTTGTGATGTTGTCTTAGGGGACAATGTTGATATCTATGGAAAGGTCAGGACCTCATCGTCTCAGTGATTTGGGTCCCGACTTCCATTTCTACTTCTTTGCTCTTTTCTGTGGCTACACCCTGGACTTTGTCATAAAGTAACACTTCTTTATGATAAATAGTAAATTAAACGATCCTGCAACTCCCCACCCTTCGTCATCACTTTCTATCCCTGCATTAGGCCTACGTCAGTCACTAGAGCTTTGCTTATTCGTGTGCGTGTAGTCCTCCACTCCCGTTCTCTCCCTTGGCCACTTCCTATCTTTACTTTCTGACTTATCTAGTTTAATTTCTATGGTTCATTATTTCGGTCGACCCCAAGCAGCTCCCTAAGCTTCCTCACATTTCACACGGCTTGGCAGCCTTCCCCTGTTACTGTAGTTCTACGCGGAAGTCCTTTAGACACTTTTCTATTCTCTGGACTTTAGCCACCGATACCTACGCCCTCCCCCAATCACCCCTCTCTGAACAGATAAACAGGTATTATACCACAAAGGAAATCTACGCTACACCAATGTTACCCTCTTTCCCTCCTGTTATAATTCATAAAGTATCCTTTTTAAAAAAAAACCACAATAATTTCTCTACCTGAGCTCTGGATCTCCTCCCCTGCTATCTTCTCAGGAGCCTTACTCAGTGAATTATTCCCTTTCTCCTTCTGATACATTCTGTTAGAATTTAAATATGGCATGTTTCTCCCATTTTGTAAACAAACTGTACTTAGATTTCTCATCCTTTTCTTGACCTTTTGCTCTCTCTCAACTCCCTTGCAGCCAGACACCTTGAAAGAGTTGCTTACATTTGTTGTCTCCACTTTCACCTCCTGTTCCTTCTTTAATTGACTGAGACCTGGCATTTTCTTATGTCAATCCACCAGTCCCTTGGCTTGGTCAGAACTCCTCCCGCAGAAGTCACTAATGACCTCACTAAAGATAAGAGGCATTGCTAATGCTTCAGTTCTAATGTTATTTGACCTCTTCTGATCTTGACACATTTTCTCCAGTTGACTTCTATGATATCCTAGCCAACAGGTTTCCTTTTATCTTTCCAGGTGGTCTTTCTTACTCATCTTTGCAGGACTCTCTTCCTGAGAAGTTTCTCATATGGCTTCTTTCTCTTTTCATTCTGTAGTTCTTGTGCTAGATCATCTATTTCTGTGTCTTAAAAAACTAACCATATGCTGATGATTACCTGTTGTATGCTGATGATTCCCAAGTGGTTGATTCCTTCTTGACAATCGGCTTGGAACTCCAAACAAATAAAGTAGCCCCCCCTTATCCATGGGGATGTTCCAAGACTGCTCAGTGGACCCTGGAAACCATGGATAGCACCGAACCCTACATGCTATGTTTTTTCATATTCATATGTATATTTTTACCTAAAGGAAGCACCGTATAGCTACTCTTTGGCATATCCAGATGACCAGCATCACTGCTCTGGTGATTTGAGGCCATTACCAAGTGAAACAAGGGCCGCTTGCACACAAGTACCGCGATACTGGCACAGTTGATCCTATAGCCAAGATGGCTGCTAAGTGACTAGCAGACAGGAAGCACGTGCAGCACAGATATGCTGGACAAAGGGATGATTCTTGTCCTGGGAGGGACAAAGGGAGAAGGTGCGAGATTTCATCATGTCACTCAGAATGGCATGCAATCTAAAATTCATGAATTATTTATTTCTGGAATTTTCCATTTAATATTTTTGGACTGTGGTTGACTGCAGGTAACTGAAACCATGGAAAGTAAAACTGTGGGTGGGGGGACTACTGTCAGTCAAACTGCCTGTTAGATATTTTCTCTCGACTATCTCACAGGTATTTCAAAACAGCACATCTTACCATTTTTACCCATGGCTCGCTTATCGTCTTCTGTTTCCAGTCTCATTAAGTGGCATAATCCAGTTATTCAAAGATGAAACTTGAAAATCACTTTTGATGTGCCCTTTCTCCTTATGTTCCATATCTGAAGGTAACTGGAACCTATTTGTTCCACTTCCTAAATATTTTCTCTGATCTGCCAACTTTTTTCCAGCCCTACTGGTATTTTCCTAGTTCCAGTTGACATCTTTCTGTCATCAGGATTGATACAAGAGCCTTCTATTTCATCTCTATGTCACTTCTTTCCGTCTTTCAGTCCCTTCATATGCACACGTTATGCTATTCATCTGTTTAAAACCCCTCAGTGACTTCTAGCTGCTTTTAGAGCCCAATCCTCTGAGAATGGCTTTGAAGGCCCTGACTGCTTCTGCACTCTCACCACTCACCACTCGACCGTTTTTTATTCTAAGTGCTAGACATACTTCATTCTTTCCACTCATTTTTCAGTGTCGTGTTCTCCCACTTTCCTGATACTACACATGCTCTTCCCATTTGTCTCTTACCTGTTTTCTAGATTTCATCTTAGCTATCACTTCCTTGAGGAAGCCTTCCCCCAGCCTCGGGCAGCCTTCATCTATACCATCCTGGCATTTATGGCAGTGTATCGTGTTTGCCTGTTGGTCTAAGGGCAGGGATGAGGTGAACATGGTGCTCCAGCGTCTGGCATGCTGCACAGTTCTAAGTAGACACTCAATATACGACCGCATGAGTAAGTGAACAAATGGAGTGACTTTTAACTTACTGAATGTATAGAATGAGTGAAAATTTGGGGCAAAAAAAGGTAATATGTCAGTTTGAGGTCCAAATTGGCTGATGTTGCCAATTATTGGGGAAGGGAATCCAGAAAGTGGAGCCATTTAGGGAAGGCGATATCTAAGATTACATTTATGTGCAGATATCTGGTTAGCAGCTGATTATATATGATTGGTCTCAGGAGAGGGAAATAAGATGGAAACATTGCCTTTGCTTGCTGGTCATCAGCCTATGAGTACGTGAGAGTTCAGGGAGAGGCTGCATTGTGGGATAAGAAGAGGGCAACGCGGCAGATTACCGGGGAACACCGGCGTTTGCGGGATGAGGTGAACAACAGAAACCCACAAAGACACCTGAGGGAAAGCCCACAGACAGGTAACAGGGAAGAGCACCGCACCTTGATGTCATATAAGCAAATGAGAGTTTCATGGAACGAAGAACAACAGTGTTAGATGAGTTAGTTCTTTTGGTCGTCAAACAAAGTTTCTGCAAAGAGTGTAGTGTTAGATGTTATTAGTGTAATTTGCTTCACTACAAGTTTCTTGAATACAGGAACATCGTCTCATTTTAAATTTTAATTCCAGGACTTATTTCACAACCCGACACAAAGTGATTTCAACAAGCAGATATTAAAATGAAAATAATGCATTTTCTCTGGTCAAATGATGACTCAAAATATGGTAACATGGGCATAAATAACACCTTTCTTCCAAGTCATACTTGCATTTCAAAGACATCTGGGAAGTGGAATATGGTTGCATATTTCTCATTGTACAGTTTTAAAATAGGCCAATCCAAGGCAATATTTTCAATTTTAACACCTTTGACTTTCCTGCATTTCTCACTCCCTTTGCTTTGTTTTTTTATTGCAGGCATTACCAATTCTGTCTCACTCTGAGGAATTAAAAAACTGTTCCGATAAAATAGGTAATTCATATTAAAGAATGTTAAGAATTCATATTAAGAATGTTTAAAATGTTAAAAACTCACAGGAATGCCTTCATAAAAAGTAAGACTTAGTCGAGAACAGAGCTTACTTATCAGTAAGGTAGAAGTGGTGGTAACTGAGATGATAGGGATTCTGTGGGAGAGAGGGAGGGAGGCCTTTATTTGTCTTCTTAATTGTGCAGGTGTGGTGACCGCCTTCCATTCTCACATATGGGGCTTGCCCTAAAAGGCTCGTGTGGAGAGAACGCTGGTTCTCAAAGGAGAACACTTGGTTTGAACCCTTCCTTCTTGCTTTCTAGTGGGGTGCCATTGAATATATCCCAACCTTTCTGAGCTTTAATGTTCTCATCTGTAAAAGGATCATAATAACTTCCCCATGTACCTCTTGGGTTATAGAGAGGATCAAATGAGATCCCATATGTGCAGGAGCTCACACATGAAAGACTATTATCATTCTTTGCAGGGCCCTACATGGAAATGTTTGATAATTGTTGCATTGTGTTTCCAGTGTTATGCTTCTACTATTTGGTTTGCTGTTTGAATACTCCAGAGCCGAAAATAAGTTAATAGTGTTATAACATAATTATAACATTACATAACATAATGTAATATAATTTTTTAGAGGAATAAATATTGCAGTGCCACATAATAATTTAGAGGTAGAAATATAGATATGCAAATACTTTAAGCCTCTTCTCTACTTTTTCTTCTTTTCTTTTTTAAAAAAATATAAACCAGTGGTCTAGGACACAAAAACAATCTTACTAGTTTGTTCTTCCTGGAAACACCCAAGCGCTTCAGATAGCTCATTGGTGTCCATACTTCCCACACAGCTGCAGTTGAACCTGCACAGTTATCTCCAGAGGGTTGTCTTGGCTCTGCTCTGTTGGATAATTGCCTAGTTGGACAACTTTGCCTTGGATAGTTTCCCTTTGTCCAACTGTGGGACTCATAAATCCATGCACAGGGGGACAGATTTTAGAAAATGATATTTGGCCATAGATAGTTGCAATTTCAAGACCTTTTCAAAGGGTGATAATGACATATTTTTACTGCACAATGTAAGTTTTCAAACTTTGAAGATATATTCTGGGATCCAGATCATTTATGCATCAATATAGAAAAGGCATTGCTTATCCATCAACCTGTTCTAAAATGTTAAGGTCATGAATAAGAATGTTCCACAGTCCATAAAATATTCCTGGAGTGTAACTTAACCGGGAGGGGATATTATTAAATGTGTAGGAGTTCTGCTTTGGTATTCAACGGAGACATAAAATGAGCGAGAAAAAGACCCATTTTCTTCGAAGTATGTTTTTCTTGTAATACTGAATATTTAGGAAGGGATATGCAGGGAGAGATTTGTTTTTTTTTTTTAATCCCTTCTTATCTCTGATTTTTATTTTTAATTTTTGGGCGGTTTCATCATGGAAATCTGGTGGAATGGCTTGAGTGGTTATCGCAAGTGTGAAATCTATAGGGCATAGTTACGGTTACATTTCCCAGAATATACTATGTGCTAAGAGTGGGTCAAAGGCACTTAGAAAGGAGGGTACAGCTGTATACTATTCCTAGAAAAAAAGAAATGGTGTCAAGAGCCATCAGAGAGACCTAGAGATGTTTTCTGCAGGATATCCAGATTTCAACAAAATTGTTTCACCTTGAATAATAGTAGGGTTAGTCTTAGCCAAAATGCAACTGGGCAATCTGTTACTTCCCATATGGAAAGCAACTGTTCAAGTAAATTATATAATTGTACATTACAACTTTGCTTCTGTCATCCATTATAAATTCTATTCCATCCCAAACGGAGCCCATTTCTTTATGGAGCCAAGCTTAGTGTTACTCTAACCAGCCTCTCTTGTTACAGTAGTTACATCCAGAAAAGGAAAAAAAAAAAAAAAGAAATTCTCTGGTATATATATTTTTTTACCTGGTTTCTTTGAAACAGGAATTTTGTTTGGACCTTTTAGTATAGGTCACTTTTATTTGGAGAATCAATCAAGAAGACTTTCTAGAGTAGCCAGTTATGAAATGAAGAGCCTGATAGGAAAAGGTAATTAATTATCCCTTTAGGTTAATTTTTATTTTCTTCTAAATGAGATTCTTAGTATTAAAAGTCATTGAGACTCTGTAAAGCCTAAAGACTATTACGCGGACCTTTTAATTTTCTTGTAATGGCATGTTGCTGTGAGAGAGCTTAGCTCATGGTCTCACTGGGCTGGTGCCTGGGAGGAAGTGCAGAACATTCCCTGTTCTATCATGTTGACCACAGAAATTATGCCAGTGCTGTGACTGTCAGAATGATGCCGCCCCTCTGAGGAAAGGGGCCGCTGCCTTGTGAAAGGCAGGCTGCAGCGAGCTCTGCCGCGCAGGGAGCCGAGGTACTGACTGCCCTGCAAACACAGTGCAAGAGCTCTGTGCATTTCGGTCGTGAGGAAACAAAAGTATCAATAAGAAAAAAACAAAAATGCAAGTGGGAAAATAAGTATTTTTTGGGTCCTTTCATGACACAAAGGGACGAAGTCTAAAAGGGTATGAAAACTCTTGAAAAATCATAGACTTTACTGCTGGGAGATGTCATTAATTTAAATGAGGCAGGGAGGTTACTATTTATGCTTTATGGTAGTAAATAGACTAGCTGAGACATGATACTTCCTACAGTTTGTCTAGCTCTTTACCAGTGATTTTGTTTTCTTGGACTCAGCGTATGAGGATGTGTTATGAATGTACAATTATATTCAACCCCCTCTAAAATTCCAATGTTTAAAAAAATTCTAGGACTCCTCAGATTAAAGTACTTTTCAAAATATGGGCCATGATATTAAAATACAAGCTTTAAAATTAATCGTCTATTGCATGAGTGATTGAAGTAGTTTTTTATATTTAGTTTTTCAGAATATACAATGACCCTTACTAGGAATTGTCAAATCACTTGCCTATAGCAGATCCACTAAGTAAACTCATGAAAGTGCTTCGTAGAAAAGAAGAAGCCCAGAGCTTCTTTATGGAACAGTGTATCACCTTCCTACAAATGCCAGCAGTGGGCTATGCAAGCAACTTATTGAGGGCCTGAGGATCTCTGAAAATTATTGCTTTTTGCTATTATTAATCAATAATTGTCTTCCTATATTTTGTGTCATTTATATTTAGGATTATAGAGTCTTGGATCAAAAACCAGCACACGATTAATTTGAAAGCATAAATTGCAGCAATAAATTAGAGTAACTTTGCATGACTTAAAAACTTAAAAATAATCAATTAATGAAAATTTCTAAGTAAAGCTCCTGTAGAATTTTCAATTAGGCAGGTTCATATATTTTTTTATATTGGGTGCCACTACTGACCATAATTCATCAATGTGTCATTATAAATAAACCACCAGTGAATAATTGCTACATAAATTATCATTTGATAAATAATGGTTATAGGTTGGCAATTTAACTCATTGATGTGGCAGATTGATAAAGTACTACAACACAATAGAGAACTATTTGATGAGTTTTGGAATATTAGCCCCTTAGATATATAGGTATGCATAAAATCATTTAAGCATATTCAAGGATATTTTAACATCATATTTTAAATTGATAAACTGCAACTAAAGTTGTTGTGTGCTAATCAACGTGAAAACGTGTTCTCTAATGCTTCTTACTTATTTCACCAAAACCCAGTGTTCTCAAAACAGGCAACGTGTCCCTTAGCCAAGCTATGTCTTCAGTCTGGACTTGTGGACTTCTTTCCCATCTGTTATGTCTTTGAACTTTCTCTTCCAATTGTCTGTAGTGAAGACCCAAACAACAAAATACCATTAATGTCTCTGAAAATTGTTGCCTTCATTTCTCTTATTTTCAAAGTTCATAGAAATATATTTCCAGATTAATTTTTTGAGGGAGAAGGTAGGCAAATGTGAGTTTTTTAATCTTTCTAATGCAAAAAGTCAGTAATAAATAAGATAGTAAAATCCACTCTTCTTATTGGGAAGACTGAGAAACTTGTGCAGAAAGGAAGTTAAACTAATTTTTCTTCTAACCAATCAGCAAAGTGGAGAACTTGTCCCAGAACTTTCTTTTGCCTTCCTCAGTGTTACATGGCATTTGGGTACCTCGTTTGAGGTTCAGAAGTGTATGCTTTCGCCTGGTTTATGATGCAGAAACAAAGGTGTGCAAAACTCTGCCATCAGTGGTGCTGGTCCGTGGTGGAGGGTCCGTGGAGGTTTTCCAGCGGGTAGCAGGACGTCAAATGACCTCAAATAAATGGTGTTACTTAAGGGGGACACATTCTCTAATTGAATGGGAGTTCTTAGTTTTGAAGGAAGATGAAAAGAGTAAGTGTGAAAAAAAAATAGTTAACTCCTTTTTTATGAATTAAACTTTAGTTGAAAGACTTTCTCTCCTTAAACAATGTTGAGGAGAAATCACATGAGATTAGCATAAGCATAAGACAATTAGGGCCATAAATTAGGATTTCCAGAAGCTCTGACTGATTCCTGAACACAGAATTTGTTTGGAAGACCTCCTGGTGACCTCGGCTGTAATGGCTGTAACGTTTGCTTCCACAGGAGGCTCAGGGAGCCGGGGCGGGGAAGGTGTCCACGTGGTCCCTTTATGTCATGGCCGGCATTAAAACTGATTTCCAACTTGGGGCTCCCACTTTCGTTCCAAACTTGAACCTTTTGGCATCAGAGCTCATGTTCTTATGGTCAATTTGGATTTTTAAGCAAAGAAGCTGATTTAAAAAGTCTCTTGGACAACAAATGACTTTTAAAAAATAACATTTTAATGATTTAAATGGAAACAAACCAGAAGAAGCTGGATTAGATTTCCCTTAAAGTATACATGTTTAGCGATTAAGAGGGAAAAAGTGGCTAAAAAATGCTGTCTGTTATTTTCCTTCAAAACCCCAAATAGTTGAACAGTTGAGTAGCTCAAAAGACTTGAACTGGGATATCTTTGTGGAAGATATTTCTGGCAATGAAAATACTGCTAATAAAAGAATGAGAGATGATAAACTTCTCTTTAACAATGAATGTTTAACCTGTATGATTTTAGTGATAAAACTAATTTATTAGAGATTCTTTAACAGAAGATTGACCTGATTCAGGAATTTTATGGGCAGAGGAAACATAAATATTTGGGGAAAAATGGTTGTGAATTAAGATTTTCCTAGGTGCTGCTCGCTGTTATTGTGTGTTCCAAAGCTTTTAATACCAAACCGTTTCTAAGTGTCTGCATTTTCTTAGCCACCATAGACTTTTGCATATGAGTGGGAGAGGGTGAGAAGACTATGCTTTTTTAAAAAAGATTTTAGTTATTTCTTTTTAGAGGGAGGGGAAGGGAAAGAGAAAGAGTGGAAGAGAAACATCATTGTGTGCTTGTCTCTCGGGCATCCCCTGATGGGGACCTGACCCGAAACCCAGGCTCATGCCCTGACTAGGAATCGAACCTGTGACTCTTTGGTTCATAGGCTGGCACTCAATCCACTGAGACACACAAGCCAGGGCAGAAGACTATGCTATTGAAAAATGTGAGCTTGGCTTAGGTGTGAAAGTATTTTTTGGTTAAAGAGGGATGTGTGCGATATATGAGGTATGTCCATGAAGTATCCAGCCAGGTACTATGAAAAAGAGAGACATTTATTGAAGAAGATACAAAACATAAGAAACATTGTACATAGGACAATGATACCTCAGTCCCCTTCAAAATAGGCACCATGGGACCTCACACAGTTCTCTCAATTGCCATCTGGTGCCCTGTTGTATTTTCCCGAATCTCATCAATGGTCTGAAATCTCTTCCTTTTCAAAAGTGATTTTAGTTTCGAGAAAAGCCAGAAGTCGCAGGGTGCCAAATCTGGGCTGTAGGAGGACTGAGTCACCTGAGTGATTTGATGTTTTGCCAAAAAACTCTGCATGAGACGTGATGCATGAACAAGCGTGTTGTCGTGATGAAGCTGCCAATCACCAGCTGACCATAGCTGCAGCCTTCTGGATCATCCAAGTAGCTTCTGTGGAGGAATGTTCAAGCTTAACACAAAATCTGATGCAGATCTGTTGCTCTACTTGTTCAATCACTTTGAATGCGACGGCCACACAGTAGACATGCTCACTCAGTGGGTCTACCACCCCCACTGACTAGTACAGTGAAGTCGTCATTGTTCACACATGCATTCCAGGCCACTGTCCTTGGCTGCCAGGTTACATAGATGTTGCACAAACCATTCTCGTTATATTAACAGGGGCTGGACTTTTCCTGGACAGACCTCATAGATGAGAACATTTAAGTTACTGGACAAGCAGAAGTGTGCTGGTTCGGGCTTGAGGAGCTTCAGTAAGTAATGTCATGATTTTCATGTCTTGAATGAACTGAGAAATAGGGATACTGGTAGACCGAAGTGCAGCCTCTATATTTCATAAAGCTGATGTGGAAGATTGTGGGTTAGCGGCGGGAGCAGTGGGCTTCCTCAGGACAGACTCCGGAGCTCGACGGCCTCCCCACCCAGTCCCAGGCAGCACAGGACAGGGCAGCTACTACATGGCAGGGCAGGGCTGCCCCACACAACCCTCAGCCTGAGGAGGCAGTGCTGGGCGTTTGCTTCCTCCATTCAGCTTGTTCCCAAGAGAACGGGCATGGGAACTGGGTTAAAATGCCACTTTATTTTCCTTGATACTGTCAATCAGTAGATCTATGTACCTCTCTTGGGGAGGAGGAAGGAAAAGTGTGGGCAGAAGCCCAAGAATGTAACTTTAATGGGACTCCCCTCTTATTGGAAGGAAACTCTGAGAACAGCACAGAAGTGTGTTTTGTTCTTGTGAGTCGGGGACTCTGAAGGAGGATTGTCACCTTCCCGTAAGGAAGCTTTCGTTGTGACAATGATTGCAGAGCACTTACGGCGTTTAGTGATGGGGGTCAGGGACGCTAAATATCCTGCACTGCACAGAAAAGCTCCTACAGTAAAGAACTAAAGCCACCTCGAGCCACCCTGGACTACAGCTACCGGGCCCTGGGTGAGGAAGGGACCAGCCCACTGTCAAAAGCATCCCTGCCAGCACCTTCCTGAGACCGTCCCTCAGTGAGACCGACCGCTTCTTGGTGGGTCCTCTTTGAGCCATTGGTGACAATACACGTTTTGCCTTTTGCAGGCTCTGAAGGGAGTCAGGACAGCACATTATTTAAATGAACTCCGAAACTCCTGCCTACACGAGACAGAAATTCCACACCCTAGCGTAGTGCTCATAAAAACTATGATTCCCATATTGTCCAACATAGTTTAGAAGTTACAGAATGAAATCAAGTTATAAAATAAAATGAAACTACATTAAGATGTTCATAAAACAAAATGTCGGAAAAGATGTGTTAAATTCGAAGGTGAACACTCTTTCATTATAAATTTCTTGGGGAAAAAAATAGGCATTCAAAGATCCACCCCCTTTCAGGTTAGAAGCCCAGAGGAATTAAGGTTAAATATCAAATTCTTTTGGGCTTGTGAATTAAATTTTAAAGAAACTGAAGTTTTATTTGAACCGCAAATTCTTATCTTCAGTCTCAGCTAGAGAGTTTTTAATGTCTGGATAGAATTGTTTTTCTTTCCACAGTTGTCGCCTATGCTGTTTCTCACTGGAACTGGTGATGTTTCTTTAAGGTCTTGGAGTTTTACTGATTCTGAAGGAATCTAGGGCAAACCTTACTTTTATTTTTTAATTTTTATTTTTTTAATTCTCACCTGAGGACATTTTTGTTTTCATTGCTTTCAGAGAGAGGAAGGGGGAGAGAGAGGGGGAGAATGAGAGAGAGAGAGAGAGAGGAACATCGATGTGAGAGAGACCATGGACGGGTTGCCTCCCCTACGCGCCCACGCTGGGGATCTCATGTGCCAGGACCAGGGATCAAACACACATCCTATGTACCTGCCCTGACCAGAATCGAAACCCTTTGGTTATGGGATATGGTGCACCAACCAACTGAGCCACACAGGCCAGGGCAAATCTTACTTTTGAAATGAGATTCTGAAGAGCCAACAGACCATGTAGCGTTATCACGGCACAGATTCCTCGCTCAGATCCTAAGTTCTGAAAACAACTATGCTAGGCAAAATTATGTTCCCTAAAACCTGCACGTAGTATTTCTGAAGATTCATGCCAGAAACCCCGTGGAATCTTTGTCTGCTAGGGGCTGTATTGGAAATAGGTGTCACACTTCTACTTGGGACAGTTTGTGGGAGATTTAATAATTTGAGGGCACATGGAATAATATACACCCCTGGGGCTGGTAGTCAGGAAGGGGAAGGGAGAGAGCAGTAGGAACCCTGAAGGGGTGTTGGCCCCTGACATGGCAGGGGGAGTGCCTGCGGAGTACCCGTTCCAACCCCCTCCTCCTCTCTTCCTCCAGTCTCCGGCCATCGCTTCTCAGTGACTGAACCAGCCAGAGCCAGAGGGTGCGGGGCCCCGCTGATGGCGGCGTAGTAACTGAGGAATGAAGGGGTGAAAGGAAGAAAGAGAAACTCTTGTGTGCATTGTTTAAAATGAAATTTTTGTCTTTTTATTTTTGAATTGTAAGAGTTCTTTATAATTCTAGATGTGAGTTCTTTATCAAATATATGATTTGAAAATCCCCCAGTCTGGATTGTCTTTTCACTCTCAGGATGGTGTCTTGTGTAACACAGGTGTTTTTTTAAATTTTGATGAAGTTAAACATCTATTTTTTCTTTTGTTGCTTAATTTGATGTCATACCTAAGAAACCGTTATCAAATCCAAGGTCCCGAAGATTTACCATTATATTTTCTTCTGAGAGTTTTATGGTTTTAGCTCTTATGTTTAGGTCTGTGATCTATTTTGAGTTAATTTTTGTGTATTATGTGAAGAAGGTGTTTGACTTCATATTTTTGATTGTGTATGTCCAGGTGTCTTGTCACCATTTGTTGAAAGGACTATTCTTTCCCCATAGAGTTGTCTGAACACACTTCTAATCCTCCCACTTTGTTCTTCTTTTCCAACATTGCTTCGGATATTCTGGGTCCCTTGAAATTCCATGTGAACTTTAGGATATGCTTGTCAACTTCTATCAGAAGGCTACCTGGGATTCCAATAAGGCTTGTATTGTATCTGTAGGTCTTGTTGTATTAATAATACTAAGTCTTCTGCTCTGTGAACATTTACTTAGGGCTTTCCATCTATTTATGTCCTCTTAAATTTCTTTCAATGATATTTTATAGTTTTCAGAGTATAAATTTTGTTCTTTTTTGTTGAATTTGTTCCTCAGTATTCTATTCGCTTTGATGCTATGTAAACTGAATTTTCATAACTTCATTGTAGGTTGTTTAGTGCTAGTATATAGGGATAAAATTGATTTTTTATATTGATCTTATACCTTGCAACATTATTACCCTGTTTATTTGTTCTAGTAAGTTTTTTTTTTTTTTGGTAGATTTTTTTAGGATTGCTCAACTATAAGAACATGCCATATGCCAAAAAATATAGGTTTACTTTCCCCTTTCTTTTCTGGATGCCTTTTATTCCATTTTCTTCCCGAATTTCCCCAGATAGACTCTCTAATACAATTTTGAATAGAACTGGTAAGAACAGATATCCTTGCCTTAGCCTTGGCCTTGAGAGAAAGCCATTGCGTCTTTTGTCATTAAGTATGGTGTTGGCCGTGGGCTTTTCCCAGATGCCCTTTATCAGGTTGAGGAGGTCCTCCTCAATTCCTTGTCATGAAGGATATTCAATTTTGTCAAGTCCATCATCCGCATTTATCGAGACAATGATGTGGTTGTTGTCCTTTATTCTATGGACATAGTTTATTACATTAACTGATCATAATGTATAATAATTTTTATATGTTGATGGACTGAGTTTGCTAGTATTTTGTTGAGGGTTCTTGTGTCTGTATTCATAAGAGACGTTGATCTATAGTTTTCTCGTGATATTTTTTTCTGGTCTTGGTGACATAATAACACAGGCCTCATAGCCAAGAGAAGCTGTTCCTTCCGCTTCCGTCTTTAGGAAGAATGTGTGAAGGACTTGTATTAATTCTTAAATGTTTGGTAGAATTCACCAGGGAAGCCATCTGGCTCTGGAGTTTTATTTGTGGGAAGTTTAAAAATTATTAATTTACTCTCTTATTTGTTCTAGGTTTACTCTGATTTTATATTTCTTCTTGATTCAGTTTTAGCAGTTTTTGTCTTTCTAGGAATTTTTGCATTTCTAATTGTTCCTTTGTTGGCATACAGTTGATCATAGTATTTCACTATGATTACTTTACATTTCTGTGAGGGTAGTAATTTTTGCTGAGAAGGCTTGATTTAGAAGAGGGAGACAGCCAATAAAAACTTAAGTAGGAAAACATCGAGCAGTGATCAGTCTTGTAGTGATACTAAAGCCAGCAGGGTGAAGGCCGTGGGTAGGAGGCTATTTCAGATTGGATGGAAGGGGAAGAGCTTGCTGAGAAGTGCCGTTTTAACAGAGGCCTGCGTGACGGTGATGAGCCAGCCCCACAAACAGCCATGGTGCGTTAGGCAGAGGGAAGCCGCTAATGCAAAAGTATCAGAGGGGACAAGCTGGTAGATTCGTGAAACAAGGCCGCGTGCCGAAATATGCTGTTTGAGAAGGAGGTTGGAAGGGATCAGGCCAGAGAGACAGGCAGGTCCAGATGATGTAGAAGCTGGTAGGTAGTTGTTGTAAGGAATTTGGATTTTATTCCAAGGAGAAGCCATTGGAAAGATTTAAGCAAGGGACAGACATGATCTGTTTTATATTTTTAAAAGACTATTCTGGCTCTTATGTGGAAAACATTGTAGGGAGTCAGGAGGAAAGACCAATTATAGGAAGCCAGTTATGTCTTGTGTTTCGTAGCCATCCAGGTGAGAGACGGGTATGCCCGGCCCGGGGCAACAGTGCAAGTGGAGAGAACTGGATACATTCAGGGATACGTCTGGTGATGGAGTCAGCTTGCCGAATGGCCTCCGTGTCAGTGAATCGAGAGGAATCTGAGGTTTTTCGGCTTGAACAGCTTGGCAGGTGGCATGATAGCAGATGATATACATGATTAATTCTTTGCACGTGTGTCCCCACTTCCAGACCAGGAACTTGAGATGACGTGGCAAGGGTCTGATTTATTCTTATGTCTCAGCGCCTAGCAAGGGCCGGGTCAGTGTGGACTCGGAAAACCAGTGATGCTGACGCCGTGGGGAGAGGAAGAGAACATGGCGAGGCATCTCACCCAGCTTCGGGCAGTCAGAATGCTTTTTTGACGGAATGCTTTTTTGAAGAAACAAGTTTTCAACTGACTCAAGGAGGAAAGCAGGTGTGGGAGCAGGGCAAACTTGTAGTTGAACACAAAATGCTCTGTGACAGTACCTGAGCTAGTCTTACAAACAGACACGAGTCCCTTTTTCTCACAAAATCAAGTAACCCCTTGATGGCCACCTCATTTCATGACAGAAAGGGTGACACTAGTTTAGCTTTATGTATCCTGTGTGGCCGAATGAAGTGATAGAATGCACGCAGAGTCTTAAAGGTTGGAATGAGCTTTGCCAAATCTGGGCAGTTTTTCTTTGTGTGGTTAGAAAAATGGGTATGATCAGGACATTTGCTTGTTTTATTGTTTAGATTGAAAGGTTCTTTATGTTTATCAACAGTGTTTGCCTTGGATTATATGTTCTTAAAAGCTAGAGACTGTGTTAGTTTTTGTTAGAACACCTAGTGCAGTGTAGTACATGTATTTAGATGCTAAATAAATTTATTTTTAAGGTGATAGTTTCCTACCTAGTTTTGCTTTGTCCCTCTGTACAGATTTTATTTTCTAACAGTGTTGGATGGAAATATCTTATCCCTCCCCAGCTTTTGATTTATAAATATTAAAAACCTACAGAAGGAAATCTTACCCTTTGCAACAGCACGGTTGGACCTGGAGAACATTATGCTAAGTGAAATAAGCCAGTCAGAGAAAGACAGATACCATGCGATTTCACTCATACATGCTCTCAAATGAACAAAATGAACTAATAAGCAAAATAGAGACAGAATATATAGAGAGCAGACTGACAGCTGTTGGGGAGGGCTGAGGGGTGGAGGGATAGAACAAAAACGAAAAAAAAGAAAAACTCATGGACACAGACAACCGTGTGGTGACTGCGGGGCGGGGAGGGGGTTGGTAGAGGAAGGCAGGGGGGCAATGGATGGTGATGAATGGAGACTTGCCTTGGGGTGGCGAACACACAATACAGTGTATAGATGACCTGCTGTAGGAGTGTGCACCTGAAACTTGTAGAATTTTGTTAACAGTGTCACCCCAATAAATTCAATAATAAGGAAAAAAATTGAAATTATAGTGCATATATACCACATCTAGATTTACAGCTTTTAATTTTTTGAGACATTTGCTGTATATCTGTGTGTACACACATGCATGCAATAAATACATATGAAAGTAAGTTGCAGACATTTCCCCCAAATACTTCAGTATGTATCTTTAAGGAACAAGGACATTCTCATACGTAAACCTAAAATATCATTAGACCCAAGAAATTTAACTTCAAGTCAATATTAATTTAATGCAGATTTTACGTACAAATTTCTTTCATTATATAGCCTTTGATTTATTTATTTGTTTTGGTCCAGGAGCCAGTCAATGACCATATATTGCATCTGGCTGAGAAGTACCTTTTAATACATTAAGCATCGTGAGTTAAGTCTATTCTATATCTTGTCTGCTCTTGTGGACTCATTTGCAGTCTTTAAGGGTAACATTTTTTGATTCTTTCAAGAAGAGTGCATGACATTTATTAACTGTACAATAAAGTAAGTTGCTTTTCCAGCTGCTGCATAGCCCTGAAGGTTAACTATGAAAATGACTTTTCCAGTAACCGAGTGAACAGAACTGTCGCTTTTTAAAACTCTTTTTAGTGCTTCTTTTCTAGCCTTTGAACTTTTCACTAAGCATTAGTCATTTTTAATAAAAATACATTTTGTTTGTAAGGTCTTAATAACATTTTTCCTCATAAAAATATGGTAAGCCACACCAGATTCAATTCATTGTAGCTCTTAAAAAAAAACAAAGGTATGTTTTGAGATGAAACACTAAATTACCCTCCCCCCTAAGTTAATAAATTACATAATTACTAAATTCTCTCTGACTGACTTTGGAATTTCCTAATTTTATAAACTGATGTCAGCGAGGAAATGTTGAAATACT
Source organism: Mormoops blainvillei (assembly GCA_004026545.1). Lineage (NCBI taxonomy): Eukaryota > Metazoa > Chordata > Mammalia > Chiroptera > Mormoopidae > Mormoops > Mormoops blainvillei. The sequence goes on from PVJD01004673.1 coordinate 63,481, forward strand.
ATCACAAATATCAGATTTGCTGAAAAGTGCCCCCTGCCCAATTAAGCTTCTCTAAATACCATGGTAATATTCACCAAATATTTTCTCTATCAGTGTAGAGGATTTGGAGATTTTTGTTTTCTGAGTGACTCATTATCATTCATGGCTGCCTTTTTTTGTGGATGAAGCAGTATTCAATGTTACCTCCCTGGGGGGGACTTTTAATTTGGTTATTTTGTACTCTCCAAATAGTGTAGGTCATTGTTGCCGGCTGCACTATGAATGAGGGAAGGGAGGATTAGCTCATCCGCGGCTACAGAGTATATCTCAATGGTCCTTATTATTTGAGTGAAAATTCTTAACATTATTATTTGAACCAAACCGGAGACGGTTATGAGCTCTTCTGTTTCATCCTCGCCTCCATTGTTTTTCTTTCCAAGCTTCGCAATGCTCTCTGAAGCTGCATCTTCTTTTAATTTTTACATTTTCCCTGACTGTTTGTGAGTCCTATAGGAAGCTTGTACAGTTTTCAGCTTTTCTTCTCTGTCAGCTCATCTCCAGGCCATTTTATTGTTAGCATCCATGGGAGCTTTCTCCCCTGTGAAGTCACGTCAGTCTCCTTTAAGCTTTCCTTCTCCTTCAGAATAATTACTTGAGATACTACTAACATACACTCCAAGCTCTCTTGTGTTGATTTGAGTATATCGTACGTGGAAATACCTTTGCCTAACGAAAATCATCTTTCCTCGCTCTCCTAACCTAGTGATCCCAGCTCACCTCTGAGCCTCCGCTGCGGTCCCCTCTCCACCTTCACGCTGATGGAGAGCGACTGGACTCTAGGCCTCATCCTTCATCACGCGTAAGCTTTCCCCTTGGGATTCTCCGAAATTTGTGGAATTGACGTCTTGCTTCTTGCCCATTCCACAAGCCTGCATGGTATTCGCAGTGAAACATTCAATTGCTCAATGCTTGGAAATCCTCTCTGTTCAATTTCCGTCTGCTTAGCATCGAAAACTAACCCTGTGGAGAGTCTCGCCTGCACCTTTTTGAAAACCATGTTTCTATCTGTCTGAAAACTTAGCCGTTAGGTTATCCTGGCAGTAACCCAAATTCAGTGTGTTCAAAATAGAGGTCATTGTTAATTGCCCCAGATGAGAACGACAGCCGCGTTTATTTTGTTTGCTGTTGTCTTTCCCATGTTTGGCACATACTGTGCACAAAATAGATTTTTGTTAGATGAATGAACAAATGAACTATATTTCTCTTAGCTAAACTGGTTCCCCTTCCTGACTTCTCTGACTTCTTCCCAATATTATCCTTTATCACCTGGCAGGGAGCATGCCAAAATCTGCTGCGTTTCAGGTCCAGTGGGGAGGAGGAAGCCTGGAATTTTACTTCCAAAAGGGGAGGAGATCGAAGCCAGGCTAGAGTTGCAGTAGGTAGAAGAGTTCGAATCCTGGAAGGATATGGGTTATTTTGGGGAACTTCCTAAAGGCTGAGGAAGGGCAGTCTCCAGGGAGTGTTCTTCACGTAGCAGATACATGTGTGCTTTCCCACTCCGGAGAGCTGAATGGGCCTCTGGTTCCATGGCACGGGGGGTGTGCGCGTCTGAACTTCGGGAGTCTTGGCCTTCAGCTTTTTTCTTGTGCTTTTGGACCTGCTGCAGTCAATTACCACATATATGGCACAGAAACATATCTTTGATGATGGAATTATGCAATTTTATATTATGGTTTCATTAGAAAATAATTTCCATGCTGTTCACAGTTTTTATGATGAAAATTCATAATGTTGATTGAGGGGATGTTTTGCAACTTTAAACAATTCCTCTATTAATGTACATTTATGTTATTTCCATTTTTTCCATTTTAAAATAAAACTGTGATGAATGTCATAATGTATAAGGTTTTTCTTCTCTTGGATTATTTTTCAGTACTACTTGTATAACGGTTTTTACTTAAAGTTTTAAGTCTAAATCATTTTCTCTTTCCCTGAGGGTTTTCTGTCTGTGCTATGGTGTTAATGCCCAGAAAGTTTAATGTTCCTTTTTCTAAGGCTCTTACATTTTGAAGGGCTTTTATTATCACCACTGACTGTGGATTCAATTTATTAGATATTTATTTGAATCCACACATTACTGAGGATTTCCTGATGCTGAAAAAGATTCAGATGTTCGCACCAAGTACAATCCACCAACATCAGCCTTATTTTTTGTTTTGGATATTTAAATGTTTTCTCTTTTCTTTTCTCTGCTGCACCTATGATTACTTGCCAATTGTAAGATTGAAACAAATAATTTTCCTGTCTAGTCTTTTAACTACATATGAAATTCCCATGTGTGAGGTAGGTGACAAATGCCACGGCCCCGTGTTTGCGATGTGGATTTTAGGTATCTTTATTGTTTTAAAACTTTAATTTGATATAGATATATTTTGGGGAAAGCACTGCGTACCTAATGATGAAAATTCAGACACTGTGAGAGAATATACAGTAAAAATTCTTGCTGTTGTTCCCCGCCAGAGGCAGCCGTTGTTATTAGCTTCCGTGAGTTCTTTCAGGGGCTCCACACGCACTCCCGTGTTCCCTGTCCCATTTACTTTAGCTAAGACTGAAGCATTCCCGAAAAGGGGGGGCGTCCTATTTTAATTCACATGCAGGGTGTTGCAAAAGTCAGTTTACAGTTGTGAGTATGCGAAACACAGAGTTTGTTCTTGTATTATGATGTGTTAATTCCAATATTCTTTTCCCTGCAAACAATGGTAAACTTACTTTTAAACCACCCTGAACATTTTGTCACTTTTAATAATATGTTTATTTGCATTCTTATTTACACAGGCTCAAAATAATTTGGATCATATTTGGATTTTTAAAATCTGTAAATAAAAAATCTGAGTAAGACTGATTCAGAGAGTCTTTTTTTCGAGAACTAAATAAAAAGGACTTGCTGAACAGCTAGGGAAACTGAAGAAGGCTTTCTGAGAGAAAGGGGGAAGTTGGGACCAGGGCTGCGGAGAATGGCATCTGAGGAGCAGACTCTGATCAACCTGTGAATTCCTGTCTCCCTTCTTTAGCATAAGTGTGTGCTTCTATTATCCTTACTGTTAAATAATAAAATATTAAATGTGGCATAATTGAGTTCTAAGCTGTGCTGGGGAATGTTAGTATCCGCTAAGATATCAGTGAGTAAGTGACGAAGCAATTGTGTAGTCAAAAATGTTTAGGAAAAGTGCCGTGGCATTAAGAGTAATCTTTTTTAGTGAAATTCATAAATCGCTTTCAAGGTGTAAGGTGTTAAATGCGTCCATCTGAGCCGCTAAGATATTTTACAACATACTTAGAGTGAAAAGGAAATCTATCACAGAGCTCTCTCAGCTTAACTCTTTCCATGATAGATACCATCTTTGTATTTGGCAGAAGTATTATTTTTCTTCTTTTTTAGTGTTTGCAGAATGCAATTTTGGCAGTTCCTGGGGGGAATAGAATTTACTGAGGCAGTTTTTAGTCTTAAAATGCAATAAATTGTTATGTCAGAAGCTGCTTTGAAATGCCAGAAGAAAATATTTCCTCTGCCTTTCTTCCTTCATTATTGCCATAAACAATGCAAGTTGTGTACATAAACCACACAGTTATTTACTTTTAATGTTTGATGGAATGGCTTTTAAAAAGTCAGCCACACTGCCAAATAGTAAAATGTTTATTTATTTGTTTCTCTTTGAATCAAGGGAGTGCGGGAGGACAGCCCTGACCTGGTGTGAAAGCGCCTGGTCTGGGGACGGGCAGGAAGGGCAGCAGCCACATTAACACCGGTCCCACTGCTGCCACCGGCTTTCTCTAGAGTCTTTGCTAGGGCAGGAGGGCTTCTGCCCCGCCTCTCGTTAGTGCAGTGTGCAGTACACGCGAGGCGGAAATGAACGAGGGCTTTACGTTTCTGTCTTCCTCGATGCTCACAAACTGTTTGCGAGTTAGCTGTGCACATAAACATTTTGAAACTGATGAACAATCCTTTTCTGAGGGTCGAAATGATATTATTTCATGGTAGTTATTTGTGCATCTGGGAATAAATATTATCACTGTCTTCACTTTGTTTAAATTTTTTTTCCTCTCCAGTGTTTGTTTTTACTTTGGATTGGTTATATTGACCTATAAAATTCATTTAAAAATAGTTATTTTAGTCAATATTTAGGAATGAAACTTTTGTTTATAATGCCTTTATCTTCCTCTTGAAAACCAGAGAGCTCTTTTCAAACAATGAGGACATCTTGAGGTTATAGAACTGTTGATGTTTTCATTTGACCTCATACAGAGCCAGACTTCATTGGATATGTTGATTCTGTGCCTGTCACCCAGCCCCATTCCTAACGTATCAAACACAAAAAGTAAAAGAAGGAGTGGAAGACATTTCGCTGCGCACACGAATGACTCATAACGTTTTGTTCAGGGTAAGGATAAATGTATTTTAGGAAACATTCTTATTTATATATAAAATAAGTTTATATAAATGCTTTTTGAAAATTTGTTATTATATTTATAAATTTATTTATGTGAAATATAATTATATAATGTTATATGTTTAGTCATACATAAGTATATAATATATAAAATTCAAAATATAAATAATACATAGCTAAATATAAATATATATTTCTAAATATGCATTGCTATATATTTATATGCAACACTACATAATATAAATATACATATATATTTAAATTTTGGGGCTATTTCATAGGGTAGTGTAGCAATTCCTTAAAAAAGAAAAACTGAAGAAAATACATTCTTGGCTGATATAGTGCTGTGTGTTAAGTTCGTCTGGAGGTTTGAGGAGGTAATAATACTTTATTAATTTTTTTAGCAGTATTGGAACCAGTTCTTGAGAGGATGAGTGGCTAAGTGAGCAAATTTTTTTCAGTAAGAGAGCACACCCCCTTCCGTTGCTGCCCAACTTGTGCTGCATTAGTATTCTCTACAAATCAGGGTGTTGAGTGGGGGTGAACAGCAGTGGGCATAATTGTGTTGGTGACGGAGGCATTACAAGGTTCGGGGAGGTCCCTGGGCATAGGAGGGGAAGGAGAGTAGAACGAATAAGAAGCCAGTGATTCTGGCTTTTTATTAACCTTGCCTCTCTGTGGAAAAGGTCCTTTACTCCATCACTGGACTTGGAACTGGCAGCTGGAGTGTCGTCTCTGATCCCTGAAAACCGGGCACACGAGGCTGTTGAAGGATGGGGTTGTCCGTACTCTAATGGCCACAGGCCCTGAATAAAAGTCACAAAGAGACTCACACAAGCCACTGAGCAGGACCGCAGGGAGGAGCTGGGAGCTTTTAACTGCTGGCTTGCTCGTGGCTCCCCAAGGACTGATGGTTAAGATGCACTAAGAGTCATGGCCATGGCAAGGATTGCTCTTTGAAGATTACCCAGGAGGCTGCTTGAAAAGGTGTTGGGCAGGAGCTTCCTCTTAGAGGTACAGCCATTAGCCATAGGCTAAGGCAGCAGCCCCACTACTGTCCAAGGTTTGCTTTCCCCTGAGAGCTTTTGGCTGTGGGCTCAGTGGGGTTAGCTCCACCCTCAGCGCGCCGTGGCAGGGTTTGGCGCTCTGTAACACAGTTGCAGTGCCTGGTGTGGGGGGGACGCGGGATGGCGATGCCGGGTATTTGGATATTCCCTGGTGGTGCCAGAGTAAGAACTGGGTGAGTGGCTGCTGAGACATGGGCGGGCATTGCTCCATCTCCTTCCCACTTGGATCCGGGCCTCTGGACAGAGGATAAACAATTATGTCAGAACTTACTTAGTGGGAGTGAAACGACCCAATTTAGTTGTCTTCTCAAACTTTGCTCGGCTGACATGGACCTCTCGGGTCAAAAGAAAAGGAAATGCTTTGGAACATGAAAGTGATAGAAGGAAACACCCTATTTATCTTTCCCACTTCGTCTTAAGACATAAACTCTTTGAAAGCTGAATGTTTGGATGCCGAACCTTGTGCAGGGCAACTCTGATCTTCCTCTGACACGTCTACTCCATTCTGTCAAAAGTCCCGTTCTCTACAGAGTGTCTCCTCATCATCTTCAAACACGCATTGAGTGTTTCTTTATGATGGTGCTTTCCCAAAGCGTCTACCAGGCTGTCTGAAGCATCTGGTGGTTCACAGTCCTTTTTGGAAAATTTGAAATGATTTAATATTTAAAGAGTAACTCTTTAATGGGAACTTGATATTACTTTTGAGGCCTGCCTTCTCTGCTAATTCAAGTCAGCAATAGTAATTAACTACTATGGCGTGCCTTGCGTGAGACATGGACCTCGGGGAATGTAGGGGATCACGTGGATTTCGCATATATTAAGCAATTAGAGAACACAATGAGAATAAATTTAAGGACCCAGAGCCTGTGGTACAGGCTCTTCCATGCAGGATGGACCAGAGTAACTGAGTGTGAGCTTTGGCTCAGCCACCTGGATGGATACATTACAACCTTTCTCATCCTCATGTATCGAATAGGGATGCTATTAACTATCTTCAGAATTGTTGAAAGGATTACATAACATATAAAAAGTGCCAAGCCCATCATAGGTACTGTGTTCATGTCAGACCTCTGTAGGATGGGGAGGGCTTACAACGCAATGTGACCTGGAAGAGGAAGGGTGAGAAAGGCATGATTAGCAGAGAGGAGTGATGAGTCTCTTTGTAATGAGGCAGGAAGAGAGAGAAGGAGGCTTAGATGGCAGCGGGGAATGATTTCGGTGCGAACCCAGGCCTGACTGGGAGGGAGACTTGGACAGAGAAGGAGTGAGATAAAAAAGAGAGATAACATGGCCAGCCAGGAAGCTTTGAGTAGATCCACCGAGCAGTTGCACATTGTACAAACACCGCTGCGTTTGGGGAAGATTCTTGCAGTATGCGGAACCGATGCAGCAGCTCTGTGAGGAAGGCACTATTATTGTTCCCAGTCTCCAGGTGGGAAATAGTGTTTAGAAGAGGTTTGAAAAAAAATTCACATTTGTATTTACTATGTGAATATATCAGTAACATTAATGGTAATCAAAATGAGAGAAAAAAATTATTTCATGATCCAGCCATCCAAAGAAATCAGATGGTTATTTTCTCATATTCCCAACTGATTTTAGTTTTTCTCCCAAGGGAGGAAAAGTACGTGATAAATATTATTTGCGTTAATTTCTGCCAGTGCGTTAAACAGCGCCTGGTCCATAGTGAGCGCTCACTACACATTTGCTGTCATTTGCACATCCACACAGAACAAGAGTCTATAGATGAGACAGTCCATGGTACCAGGCAGCTTTGAGTAAGTGCATTTGGGCAGGTAAATTTGGAGACCTTCCTGTTTGTGCTCATGACCTCAGAATGGTTCCTCGTGCAAACTAAACTCAAAGAGAAGTGCTAGTCTTTTCTAGAACAGAATGAGGTATGTCCGACCAACATGCAAGGTATCTGGCCTTGAAAGCTAAATTCTTTGGTGGCCTGTTGGAGGATTGCTCTCATTAACCTGCAAATGATGGGGGAGAAAGAACAAATAATAAATTTGTTGCAAAAATTTATGTTCTATTCAGTTGGTAATATGTGGCTGAGGTTTGTTGTTGGCTTAAAATGTAGGTCTAATTAGTATACTTTTCTTGGAAAAGAGAGGAGTTTATTTTTTGATTGTTACATTCTTGACAGCTTTATTTAATGGGATGAAGGCTCAAGGTTTTCGTGTGTTCTGAGAGTGAGTCAGGCCGTTCATGTCAAATGCCCTCATTCTTAAACTTTCCTGGTAGGTTATGCGGGAGTTAGCAAATGAGCGTGTTGTATCAGTTACTCAGTTTTCAAGAATTTATTCCTGGGCTAGTAAAACTGCAAACTCTTCTCTAGCTGCTAACCCTGATTTATTTTTCTAAAGACTTTCTGTTCACATTTCTAAAGTCTTAGCTGTTGATACTACTTGGATAGACTCATTAGTTTTCAAGTGCTGAGGTCTAAGTTGTTGAATAAGCAAGACTAACCTTTGACATGAAAGAAAATTTAGAGGAAAGAGGGATTTCATTTGCTTTTCATTTTCAAGGCCATGTCTTGTAATATGAATTTGTCAAGAACATGAGTCACATTTTTCACACCTCTGTGTCCTTCGAGACATAAACATTTAGGGAGATCCACAGGCACAAAGCCTGCTCTGTGTTAGGGAAAATAACAAAAAAAATTAAAAAATTGGAATAGAAAATAAAACTTCTTTGTTCATTTTTGTATAAGTCGGGGAGCTTTGTGGGCTTTGGGGTCTTCTCAGATCTCCTTGAAGGTGTTTGTGCAACCATTACGGTGACTGGAGTTGCCATCACGGTGACTGGAGTTGCCATTACGGTGACTGGAGTTGCCATTACGCTCCTTGAGGAGCTGGGGAGGAAAGCAGCCTCATTTGCAGTGCAGTCTGCTGAGTGGGTGACGGCTCTGCAGGGAGCGTGGCGTCCCTCCCAGTGCCGAGCGCGGAGCGTCAGTGGGCAGACGGCTCTGGGTTTCGGACTTACCTGTGCAGGCATGAAGATAGGAGACATGGAGAAAAATCAAAATGTAGATGCTCACGGGCTTCGGGTTGCTTTATGCTTTTTCTCCTCCCTTCTTTTCCTTTATTTCATTCATTCATTTTTAAAAAGGGGCATTTTATAAGATTTCATAAAGAAGTGGTTTTTGTATTTGCTGTAGGGAGAGTTATCAAGTTCTTTTGGAGAAGAGACGCAAACCGGGAAGATAGGTCAAGATAAGAAAACTTTAATTTTTTGTTGTTGTTGTTCCTCTGAAGTCACTGGGGATGTATGGAGAGAGATTTTTGAAGCATAACTTATTTGAACAATCTGGCACTATCATCAGCTTTTATTTCATTCACAGCTTGTTGAGGAAATGACTTTACCATGGAGTTATTTTGTACAACACAAGTCATTTTTGTCGCTCTCTTTCCCTCTTTGTTTTCTTTCTTTCCCTCTCTTTCTTCCTCCCCCCTTCTCTTCCTCATTAGCTTCCATCTGCTCTCCCTCCTTCTCTCCGCCCCTCCTGCCTCTGTGCGTTTCCCTTTTTTCTTTAATGACAGCAATACCTACACCTCAGCCAAAGCGGTAAACCGAGTAATGACTTTGGTGACAGTGGATCTGGAGTATTTTGATTTGCTCCCCGACAGCAGTTTGTGCTGTCTCGCCTCATCCCGCTCTGCCGTGCACTGCCATTGGGAGGGGTGATTTCGGAGGGTGGGCCAGCCGAGTGGCGGTCACCCCCATTACACTCAGAAGCAAAAGGAAAATATGAAATCTTTGTTTTTCGTTCTATTGCTGAAAGTCTCGCTGGATAGTTAAGGAAAATAAACTTTGTTTCGCAGTTTATAATCTTGAACTCTCTTCCTGTTTTGTCTCTTTCTGATGTCTCAGCATCTTTCAGGTTAAATTTATGTCCCTTCAGATTTCTATGCCCTCCCATGTTTTCTTCAGGGTGCAGCCTGGGAGTGATTTCATGGCGGCAGAGGAATCGGAGAGTTCTGTCCACATAGTGTCCTCTGTATCCTTGCAGTGGTTTGGAGTTATCAAGTCCATGATAAAGGCGTGTTGTCTTTCTGAGAGGCTCCTGTCGCTAAGCGTGAGGCTTGTCTCTGCCCTCACTTTGGTCACCCTACATTTAAGGGCTTATCCCCTAGGAGAAAGCTATGTGGGTCTTTTCAGTTGGCTGCTCTGCTCGTTTCTTAGGATAGCCCAGACATCATCGTGAGAAGGCTGTGTGTGCAGAAGCCTGTGAAGTCCCGCTGAAACACGCGCTCCCAGTGTATTTAACTCGCAAAGCTGTATTTTCCCATCTGTGTTCCGTACTTTCGTGGCCCAGGTCTTAGTATCGCAAATACAGAAATCCAACTTGGTTTAAACTACGTCATGGGGAACATTTTGACATTAACAGCTATGTTTTCCTTTTTAGTAATTTTTAAAAAATGACCTTTATCTCTATTTCGGGCAGTCTGAGCTCACTCTTTCAGAGAAGCAAGACCTGGCAGAGCGATTGAAAACAAGCCCGCTGATCCTTGCTTTTGAGTTTAAAGCTCCTGTAGAGACAGCAGTTGAAAGAAAGGATTGGAAGATTGGCAGGAATTCATGATAATGTTAGAGAGTGTTTTTCCCTCCCTAGGCTGGCTCATGGTTCCTGGGGCTGTGGAAGAGTTGGAAGGGAAAGGCGTCAGCCCTGGTGGTGGCCCCTGGCAAGGGTGCCTGTGCTGTGTTCTTCCCTACACCTGCCTCGTCACAGTCTTGGCCCCAGCGGTGCCCTAAGTCCCCATTCCTTGCCTGGTTGCCCAGGGATGCCGTAGTCCTCATCCCTGGAGCAGGAGAAGAGTGGGAGACAGCACAGCGTTGCTAGGAGGAGGGTATTATAGAGCATCTGCTTGTGCTCTTAGGTGATGTGTTGAGTAGCCAAATGTTTCCTGTATAGACGAATGTGGTGTCGGTGTGGCCCTGAAGTCAGGCCATTGTGGAGGGGCCTTGCACTTGTAACGAGGGACCACCCCTGGAAGCAGCCCGCACAGGTAGGCAGACGTCCTCAGCAGATGCCAGCACAGAGCCATGTGTCCCTGAGTCAGAGGGAATGAGGTGTGTGTCAGCAGAAGCCAGAATGACCTCTTCCTGATGCCAGGCCACTGAGCCGACTGGAACTTAAGTCGGGGGCGGGGTGGGAGAGAACCCTAAACTGTGTTCACTTTCATTTGACTGGGAAAGTACCAGCTTAACCGAGTTTAACATGCATCACTGAGTTTGTTTTCTGCTACCAAGCAGATTCAGGAATAAGTTGAGTTTCAGAAAAAAAGGTAAGCTTCTTATATCGCACCCATTGCACAGAGTTCCTAGCAAGTATTAACAATTAAGGTGAAAAAAGCAAACAGGAGCATATTAAGCAGTCTTCCAAATATGATCCAGGTTGTCTGAGGTCAACGCTTTTGTCACGTTGGAGCAGAGCTGGTCCAGAAGCATCGAGCGGCCCCCTCATTCACTGCTCAGCAGGAGTGGTTCCTGGTGTAGGGCAGAGTGGCGTGTCAGATAACGAGGTATTCAGCAAGCTCTCTTTCACCAGTATGATCTACAATTTTCTTCAGAGTTTCTACCACTTCTTCAGCTAGAACAGGGCTCTGTTTAGCCAGGGGCTTGGACCTCTGTGCCCTGCGGGGGTGTGCAACCTGTGGCGCCTGGGCCACATGCGTCCCAGGATGGTTGTGAATGAGGCCCAACACAAAATCGTAAATTTACTTAAAACATTATGAGATTTTTTTTATTGTTGTTCAAGTACAGTTTTATCCATTTCGCCCCACCATTCCCCACCCCTCCCGTCTCCTCCCCCCACCCTCGATCCCACCCTCCTTAACTTTGACCATGACTCCCCCATAAATGCTCCTTGACCATCCTTCCCCTGTCCCGCCATCCCCCCATCTTCCCCTACCTGCTCTCCTCTGTTCACTGTCAGTTTGTTCTTTACTTCAATGTCTCTGGTTACATTTTACTTGCTTGTTTGCTCTGTTGATTAGTCTCCACTTGTAGGTGAGATTGTATGGTATTTGTCTTTCACCGCCTGGCTTATTTCACTTAGCATGATGCTCTCCAGATCCATCCATGCTGTTGTGAATGGTGTGAGCTCCTTCTTTCTTTCTGCTGTATAGTATTCCATTGTGTAAATGTACCACAGCTTTTTTATCCACTCATTTACTGATGTGCACCTAGGTTGCTTCTAGCACGAGGCTATTGTAAATTGTGCTGCTATGAACACTGGGGGGCATAGGTTCTTTTGAACTGGTGTTTCTTGATTTTTAGTGTATAATCCCAGCAGTGGAATTGCTGCATCAAAAGGCAGTTCCATTTTTAGTTTTCTGAGGAAATGCCATACTGTTTTCCACAGTGGCTGCACCAGTCTGCATTCCCACCAACAGCGCACTAGGGTTCCCCTTTCTCCACAACCTTGCCAGCACTTGTTGTTTGTTGATTTGGTTATGATAGGCATGAAAATATCAGATATTCTGCACAACAATATTTTCACTGATATGTCCCCTAGAGCAAGGGACATAAGGGAAAGAATAAACAAATGGGACTTCATCAAAATAAAAAGCTTCTGCACAGCTAAAGAAAACATCAACAAAATGAAAAGGGAACCAACCATATGGGAAAATATATTCGCCAATGATACATCAGATAGGGGTTTGATCTCCAAAATATATAAAGAACTCACATGACTCCACTCAGGAAGACAAACAACCCAATTAAGAAATGGGCAAAGGACCTGAACAGACGCTTCTCCGAGGAGGACTTACACAGGGCCCAGAGACACATGAAAGGATGCTCAGCCTCACTAGCCATGAGGGAGATGCAAATTAAAACCACAACGAGAGACCACTGCACACCAGACAATATGAGATTTTTTTGTGATTACGTGTCGCATTGTATTTAATGTGTGACCCAAGGTGACAACTCTTCGTCTGGTTTGGCCCGGAGATGCCGAGAGGTTAGACACCCCTGCTTAGATTGTCAATAGAAAAATGGCAACAGCCAACACAACAATAGCCACGGAGTGTGAAGGAATCAAAATTATACCTATTTTTTGGTCAGATTGGGAAAAAATATAGTTTTTGGTGTGACGTAGAATTTTAGTAATTAGTTTATGTGTGCTGTGAGATAAAAGCGGTTGAAAATTGCTGAGCTCGATCGATCATTTGTAAGGGTGATGAGATTTATTGGGGGAAGTCTAGGGAGGCATCTTCACGTACAGGAAAGGTCACAGGCTTGGGGTCAGACATGCAATTTTAAATTTCCCATCCGCCCCACACTGGCTGTGTGTCCTTAGTTCTCTTTTGTGTAGAAAGAGTAGCAATAGCTGTCGCAGATTTTCGTTCTTTTTGCTTAGGCCTCTCCCCTGATCCTCGTCATAGCACCCTACCTCCCTGCTTCTAAGTACATGCTATTCAAAGGGTGCCGACCCCACCCAGGGCTTCCTGTGCGCCGGGCCTGGCTAGTCAGTGCTTGCTGACTCTCTGGTCATAGTGATTGATCCGAGGATGGAACACAAGACCAACATAATTCAAAGCAAAGCAAATCTCAGGATTTTTGTTGGAAAACATTGGGAAGAAGCAGCTCACTTCCCCTAGTTGCTTAGCTTGAGCAGCTATCAGCCTGGGAGTGCAAGTGCCAACACATTGAAGGAAGCCCATCTCAGAGCGAAACCGATGCAGAGAAGAGCAGAACTGGACGACGGGGAGTCCGAATTCTTCCGGCATGATCTGAGCCCCTGAAGTCACTTACGCTTGAGACCCCCTGCTCCTATGTTTTCTCGCAGGACTTTCGGGGCTAATGAACAGCTTCCCCCCCTTCAAGTGTGGATTGAATTGGGTGATAGCAACAGGAGTAAGACAGACAGAGATCAAAATACCCACCGCAAAACTGAGAAAAGTTGGATTAGTGAACACAGTGTAGACGTGCAGGGAGGGTGCACTTCTTAGCGCTCTCTGCCGGGCTGGATTTATCGAGCCAAATCCTGCCTGGCAGCTGAGCATGCGGTGGGAAGCAGACCAGGCTGCTCTCCCTACAGTAAGGCAGGGAGACAGATCTCTGCTCCCTAAGCCAGAGAGAAGAGGCTGAGCTAAGCAGTACCCTCTCCTAAAGCCGCTGCCATCTAAGTCCCTCCTCCTCTCCCAGGAGAGTGAGTGGTACCGGGGAGACCAGGAGGTTCAGGAAGAAGACAGGCTGCACGAAGCCGGAGCACCGGAGGTACCCCTGCCTGGTCTTTCAGGTCCCCGAGCTGAGAAATTATCTGTCTGTCTTAGGCTTCTGTCACTTGCAGCTGGAAGGGCCTTGACTAAACCTCATTCATTCACTTCGCCAATTAGGGGCCGGCCATACGCTTTATTATGTTGCAGCCACAGCAGTGAACAAGTCCTTGACCTCAAGCTCTTGACAGTCCAGCTGGGGGTGCAGACTGGACACTGGCTGTTGCCCTCCTGTGTGGCAAGCACCAGAACAGGGCTGAGAACTGGGCTCTGTGGGAGCCAGTGCCTCACTCCTGGGCAGTGAGAGAAGCTTCCTAGAAGGTCCCTGGGGGATTAAGTGAGGCAGTGTAGGGAGAGTTATCATCATACTGCAGGCCCCCAGTAAACATTAGTTTCTTTGGCTCTTCTCATCGACAGATTCACTCCTTGAGGCCTAGGGGCTTGGACCACCGTTGTGAGCCCGCGTGTTCTCAGTATTTAGGACAGAACCCAGGACGTGATCACTGTTGAATAAGTGACTTACAGAACGATTAAGGAACTTTTGAGTAGTTTCTGAGATCTATCTGATGATAAGTAGAACCAATTTCACAGGTTACAGATCTAAAAAAATTATGATTTCCAAGATGCCGACATCTCGAAGGCTGTCGTAGAAGTTGCAGCTATGGAAAACCGTTTGCGTATATGGTGCCAGGCCACTCCCAACTGCCACCAACTTGTTGCCCAGACACAGCTCTGCCCTGTGCCCTCCCCCCGCCCCACCCCCACCGCCCTGACAGTACACCGTGGTTCACCAACACTTTCTGCACATGACCTCATTACCGTTTTGAAAATGTTCTTTATTTTTAGGACAGTTTTAGGTTTACAGAAACACTGGGAAGACAGTACAGAGCATCCCCATATACCCCACAGCCACTTACCCGGTTATTAACATTCTGCGTTACTGTGGCACAGTTGTTGCAAGTAATGAAACAATATTGATATATTATTATTAACCACATAAAAAGTACTTTGATTGTTCTAGTTTTCCCTCCAGGGTCCCCTTTCTGTCCCAGGATCCCATCTGGGATACCGCATTACAGTTCATTATCACGCCTCAGTCCCCCTTGACTGTGACCCTGGTTCAGACTGTCCTTGTGTTTGATGACCTGGCTGGTTCTGAGCAGTGCCGCTCGGGCATTTTGTAGGATGTCCATCACTTGGGATCTGACTGATGTGATTAGGCTGGGCTTATGGGTTTTTAGGAGGAAAACCAGAGATGGTAAGTGTTGTTTGCATCGTATCGGAAGTAATACTCACATGTCTTATTGTTCTTGATGTTAGCCTTTCTAACCTGGCTGAAGCAGTGTTTGTCACACTGTGAGTTTGCTTTTTAATATTCTCTGCACTGCACTTGGCCTCCTTTAATTTTCAAGTCTTCAGAGGCTCTACCTTACTGAGCCCCGTAAACCATGGTGTGGCATGAGCAGAGATAAACCGCTTGGCTAAATCATGTTTGTTTTGAAGAGAAAATAGGTAGTGTTTCTAATGTGCTTTGCAATGTGTTAACCATCCCCAGTGAAACTGCCAGTTTTATTGACTGTTCAAGGAACTAAATCTTCAAGCGACGTGATGCTGTGGTACAGGACAGTGGGAGAGGAGCGCTGGACCAGGCTCTTCTGACCCACCCCGAGCATTCATCTTTTTAAGTGACTATGTACTCTCTTTAAGTGCAAAGACAGATGATATGCCCTTCTGGTGGACACTTGTCAACTGTGATTTCCGATGCAGAAA
The DNA here is from genome assembly GCA_004026545.1 of Mormoops blainvillei. Taxonomy (NCBI): domain Eukaryota; kingdom Metazoa; phylum Chordata; class Mammalia; order Chiroptera; family Mormoopidae; genus Mormoops; species Mormoops blainvillei. Next base: position 78,976 of record PVJD01004673.1, read on the forward strand.
TGTTTGAGCAAAAGCAGGAACAGAAGAGTCATAGTCTTATTTCTTTGCTATTCGGGGCAACAACTGGGGCAAAAATGGCCTACTGTTACTCCCATTTTTCTCATTCTCTTTAACTGAGACTGGAAAAATGAGAGAGGAAAAACACAAGGAAAAAAAAAAGGGAGAGGAAGGGAGCGGGCCGGAAGATTTAGCCTGGGAGTGGCAGCTCCCGAGTGATTTATTATGGGCCAGGGAAAGCTTAGCATTTCTTCCATATTTTTCAGGAAGGATGTGAAGAGTTGCAACAACAGTCTGGTGACTATTGCAGACTTGTGTGAATGAGTCCTTCGTTATGCCTGCTTCATTTTAAACTGGAGGTGCCTACCTACCTCGGGTTAAATGGCTAATCAGTTTTCTTCTGCCTCCGTGAAGCAGCGTCTCTGAGGAGCGTTACAACTGTACTCGTTCGAGAACATCAACATTTCTCCAGGTTCTGCTTTTGAAACAGAGGCAAAGCGGTGGCAGTAGCTGCTCTTTGGGAAAATAACTTCTCTCTTCGGGCCCTAAATCATAGCTTTTCCTTTTCCGCCACTGGTTTTCTCCTTTGCAGTGGAGTGCTTTCTGATGATTTTCCCACTGCCCTGCAGGAATTCCTGCATCCATGGAAATTTAAGGCAAAATCAGAGCGATACTCAATTTCATTTCCTTGTATGGCAGAAGAGCGTATGTCCTGAACATTTACTCTTCGTGTTCATTAACAAGAAATACAGCCACGCCACGGTGCGTGTCTGCTTCAGAAGTCCTCAAACCCTGCACTCGCCTCGCTTGTTAGACCCTGTGTGAGTCACGATGCCACCCTGCCGGAGAAAATGCTTCCTTGTTCATCCCGTGCTCAGTACCCCTCGGAGTCCACGCTTGTTGCGCACCCTGGAGCAAATTAACCACGAGTCCTGAGGCACCACTGTGTTTGGGGAAGTCCGGAGACGTCACATTTGATTTTGCTTTGTTGATTTCAAATCCAGAGGTGCTGCTTCAGGGCGCTGTGGTAGAGCGGGGGTGAGAGGCCCCATGCGCAGCGGAACACAACGTTTGAAGGCCATGAACTCTAGAACCCAATCACCTCGGGTTCTAGCAGTCCGGGTTCTACCACTACTTACTAGCTCTGTGACTTAGGGAAAGTTACTGAACCTCCCTGTGCCTCAGAACCTTCACTCGTAAGCGGGGACTACCGACAGTTCTAACTCACTAGGTCATTGTGAGGATTAAATGATTTGGCATATGTAAACACACTGAGACCAGTGTCTGGCCCAGTAACTCCTTTGTGTGTACTACTCATTTAATATTTATAATAATAATGAAAATTCATTGGCATATATGCTAATGTTAGGTATTTGTCTTCCCTCCCTCCTCTCTTTGTGTCCTGGCCTTTGACTGTGGACTGTGGACAGTGTTACCTGGGCTTCCTTTTCTGGCACTGCGAGGATTTGGGTGAGTAGAAAAAGGTGCCAGTGTCTTTCCTGTGCGTCCTCCCTGGGTTGCCCCTGTGGGCAACCCCTCCCGCAGCCTTGACTCGCACCGGGCTCCGTCAGCACCAACCCCGCCTCCGGCCCCTGCCGCCGTGGGCGTGAGCTGCCTTCCCCCACACAGGCCTCGGCATGCCCAGTCACCCTCGTTCCTTGTCATAGTTCCTCCCACCCCTTTGTCCTTGGTCCCTTCATTAGCTTTGCTTCATTTGAACCATCTAGGGGAGAATTCTGGTTTTGGATGGGAGCTCGGTCCATAAAACTTCAGATCACTTTATATTTGGATCCAACAATTTTGGAATATCTCACCGGTGAGTCCATGCTTGTCAATATGCGAGGGAAGTTTCGCGAGAAAATGGTGGTGCTCGCTTGTAAACATCTCGCCTCTTCGTTGTTACGTTACATTTTTTGAGACAGCGATTGCTGTTCCGGGAGTGCATGTGTGTGTACATATGTGTGTGTACTCTTTGTGGTTTCTAACACAGTGCCAGACATAAAGCAGGTGGGAAGAAATAACCCTGCAGCTTTGAAGGACATTTCTCTGTACAGCAGTGAACGTGCTGGTTTACTCCAGTGACACATTAAAAGCTTTGCAACTATTGCAGCTTTAGTTTCAATCTCTCTGTAATTGCTCATTGGGTTTTAAAGAATATATGGCTTTTTAGAGGTTCCCAAGTAATAATACCGAGGAAGAAAATCCCACAGCCTCCTAACTGACTGCGACTGTCCGGGCCTCCTCCGCCTACCACCAAAGAGCCCAATGCTGCTGATTGCAAGAGCAGCTCATTTTCAACCAAAGGTTTAATGATTCGGGAGATCGGGCAGTTCGCCTCCCTCTCAGGAAAGTCTGTGAAAGAATTAGATTGAGTGTTTTCTCTTTCCGAGGAGTGTATCTCATGGAACCCCCACTGAATTCTTAAATAGAGCTGGCTGGTTCCGGAGGGAGCAGATCATTCGTTTTGCTTCCGTAGACTTCTGTCTGCAAGGGCAGATGCTGGTAAAGTGGCAACCTGGTTGACTGCTAGAGTGGTTCGGTGGCTTGGCCAGTCGTAAACGAGGTCCTAGATATAACTGGTTAGCACCTGGCATATGAAGTACATACACACAACGATGGGGATAGATTTTAATCTTCGTCAGGGTAGAAATAGAAGTGTCTCTGTGTGACTTACTTGGGCAAGTGGCTTTGGGAGCCTCAATCTCTTCATCAGTTAAGAAGTTAGCCACTCATCTTGTAGGGCTGTTGTGAGAATTAGAGACGTTTTGTAGAGCAGCTAGAATGTGGCAAGGGCTCAAGAACTTGTGGCAAGGAGTCGTGGTGGAAGTTAGACGGGAATTTTAAAAAGTGAGAATGAAGAGAAATGATTACTCTGTTTCCTTGGTTACTAGTGTTTTTGTGTTATATTCCGTTTATTTGCAAGTGAGCCAACGGAAGGGATGGGCCTGAGAGACAGAGGAGGGCATCCCATGGGTTTTGCCAAGTCAGTGTGATAGTACAATGACTGCCTCTTCAATATTTCAGAAAAGTTTTTAGGCTTTTGTTAGAACTTTGACATTTTATCTTGTCTAGTAGCCATACTTTACATCATCTTGAGTATTTTAATAAGAAAGCCTGAAAATATTGGTCAATATTCCAGTATTATTAGCTTATCAGGGGTATTTTGATCAACTGAGATAATTCGATGCCACCTACTAATTTATGAACAATGAGATTGTGCCCTGCTCTTGTCACGTACGTAAGATATCATCACAGAAAAAAAATTGTTCCATGTCACACAAAAATACCTGACTTTACATTTTTGTTTAGAGGGAAAGTCACAGTAAGTGTGAGATGAGCACTGTCAAAAGAGGTTATTTGAGAAATCCATCCAGAGCGGGGGGTGGAAGAGAGACTCCTGATACAGTGGTGTAAATTCTGGAACTGAGGCTGAGATGCGGGGACTCTGCCAGTGACTGATGTGTTACTGTATTTGTGAGGGCTCTGCAGGGAAACAGAACTGAGAGGGTATACATACATTGACCTGGGAAGATATGTGTTACGAGGCGGTGTGGGGTCATATGATGACGGGGGCTGAGAAACCCCACACTGCGCCGTCTGCACACTGGAGACCCAGGGAAGCTGGTGGTGTAGCCCGAGGCCAGGGAGCTGGAGATCTAGTCCTGGGGATTCCAGTGCAGGTCTGAAAGCCTGGGAGCCAAGGGCAGGAGAAGACCCTGTCGCAGCTCAGACGCCCGGCAGAGACCAGTGCGGCTTCCCCTGCCGCTCTGCTCCTTGGGGGCCTCCGGGCAGTGGGCGATGACCACCATGTTGGAGAGGGCCATCGGCTTCACTCAGTCCACCAAGTCAAACGCTCCTCTCTTCTAGAAACACCCTCTCACACACATTTGGAAGTACTGGTTAGCCAGCTGTCTGGGCATCCCATGCCTGGAGCAGCCGAGTGCACGCTTACAATTAGCTGTCACCGTTGCCTTCGATAAGTCACTTCAATTCTTGAGCCTTGGCTTCCTTGTCTATAATAAAAGGGTATTGCTCCTTACTGGCTTGAAAGCTTGATTCCTGATTCCTTCTGTGTGGCTGGCACATAAATAAAGATTAACATTGATTTGTCTAATATCAAAAGCACTTGCTCAATGCAGGAGCTCTGGAGAGCCAAGGAAGACCCCATGCACGGCTTGCTCCCTTCGCCCTCCTCTGTGCCCCTCGGAAACATTGCCGTCCGTTCTGTGGTGCACGCTCTTCAGATCATATCCTGGGCACAACTGTACTTTTTCATTTAAATGACTTCTCAATTGACAACTAGATTTTTAAAAAATCTGTTAATTTGAGAAAATTGCAGGCCTTATAGTTTTCCTTCCTCGGTAAAAGATATATTTAAAATAGCAATCTCTTGGAAGCAATGATATATTCTTTGATGACTACCTTTCCAAAAAGTAAATCTAATGTTGGGGTTTCTGAACAGACCAAAGGCTGGCACTTGCCATAGGAAGGAATATTTTGGGGAGAGGGGTTCCTGGGAGAAGGCCACTTCCCCAACCACAAACGGGGACTTTTCTCGATAGGGTTAGATTGCAACATGCCCACCAACGGACAGGCAAGCCCCACTAGGTGGTAGCATTGCCACACAGCCCAACAAGGCAAACTGCAAGAAACTGGCTGAAAATTATGTGGATATTAAAGACAGAAATTTGGACATAAATACCAAGCCTGCTGAGGGCCGAGTAATATGACTTTTGACTTGTTCTACCTGAGAGCCAGCCGCGGGCCTGCCTGGAGGACCGTCACATCGGTCACACGGGTGCTTTCTGATGTATTTATAAACACACGCGCACACACTGGAACTAGGGAATTACGCCATCTGGTAACCAAACTAGAAGAGCAAATTTCCCTCAAGGAGGTAAAAAAACATAACATATAATATGATAATTACATAGTGCACACAAGATGTGTTTTGAACTTTACGGAAATAAACCTTTCAGGCTCAAGTTCTGGTGCCAAATAATAATAATAGCCAGAAGAGAACTATGTCTTGTGGTTTTCCTATAATCCCTTCCAGCTCCTAACATATACCAAATTATGCTCACAAAAGTAGGGACGACACATCCTTTTCAGGGGAAGTGCAGTAAATTGAACTCTTTGGACCAAAACACTTGCAAAACAACATTGAAAAATCACAATATTTAACTTTCCTTTCAGAGTACATACAAACATTAGGAAAGAATGAAGATCCCTTCACTTAAAAATTATTTTAAAAGTCCCATGTTTGAAATAACAATTAGAGCTTGGTTTTCTCCGACGTTGTGGATTTTATTTTTAGACAGTCCTTTTTTATGGGTTATTCAGTGCTTTATTGTTTTTTCTATTCTCTGCATATCAACAAAATTTTGTTTTTCTTTTTAGTTCTCATCAGATCTTTCCCATAATGATACTTATTTTCCCTTGTGTACCGGAAATAAGATAGGTGGAAAGGGATGAAACTTTTTTATGATACTATTTTACCATATTTCCCCACGATAAGAGATAATGGAATTTATTTAGTACATAGCTCAACATGGAATTAAAACATGCCACATAAATCCAACTGACATTGTATGTTGACCCCTAGAAACTGTGCCATAAGTAGTGTTTAGTGTTAGAATGAGAGCTTGGAATCTTCCTCCATGAGCCTTTTTTCTTGGCTTCTGCTGATGGAATGTGCCCTTGAGGTGGACGCTCCGTGGAATTTGCCCCAATATTTGTGGCTCTTCACAAGCTACTCAGATTTGTGAGTCATAGTTTGTCAACTTCCGTGGACCTTGGCTGAATGCTCTGACCCTGGGACACTCCCAGGTTAAAGGGAGCCATGGGGTTTAGGTGGTGGCAGTGCTGACTCCAGAGTTTTAGACCTGCACTGAAGGAAAAATCAGGAGTAAAAATCTGTCAAAAACTTGGTGATCACTTTGGAAGCAGCCACAAGCCTAAATATTGTCCTTTCAGATGAAGGTCAAAGTAGGCATAAATTGTAACCATGCCTTCATGAAGTCAGTTTTGGATGACAGTTTTCTGAGAGTGAGCGTCACTGGCCCCAACCCCCAGTAGTGTATGTGTAAGTACTTGTCTCCATAAGTACATATGGAGACTTAATCAAGGAGCGGGGATTGTTGTAGTAATTTCCTTTGAGTCTTCATTTAAAAATGATGTTAAGTGTTGTTAGCCTTTGGGGTGGAGAAAGAAAGAAAGGGAGTAGAAGGTTAATTTCTGGGGTAAGACGCACACAAAGGTGGTTCTGTCAGAGGATACGAGAGTCACATTTAGGTCCAGATATGATCTGAAGTAACTTCTTGGGCATCTTCCTTCTTGCATTGAAAAGCTTTTAAGTTATAGTCTGGATCTTGCTTTTGTAGAAGTTTGAAAAAATTCCCAACTCTGATTAACTTCACCCAAGGCATTTGAACCCTACCTGAGATATCATAAAATTGTCTGTGCTTGTCACTTGACACTTTTGGAACAAAACCAAATATAAATAAATAAATAAATGAAGCTATAAAATATTTCTGGTCCTATTTACCTTATTTGATTGTTCAGATAAGGAAAAAATGTCAAGATCGGCCAATATCATTTTACTCTGCCATAAATTAAGCAGAGTAATTATAATCCTTTGTATGGGTTTTTGCATTTTTAAGAGAGTAAGGGCGACGTAAAATTTTCGTGCAATCATGGCAGTCACTTTTTCTTTAAATTCTGAGAGGGATACCATAGCTGCCAATAAATAAAATTTCTTCTGGGAGTAGAGATAGGCTTCCACATAAGATTACTCTGCAGTAAAGTCAAATCCAAAGCACACGAATTAAATGGTTAAGCAGTGCTTGCAAGCTGTGATATCAGAGGGAATAACTGCTATTAAGTGAAAGCTGAACAGTGGTGTAGAGGGGAAAAAAATTTCCTTATTTTCATCAGCTAATAATCAAAACAGTTTGACACTAGCCAGAGAGAGCCAAAAAATATGGAAACAATTATTGAGTTAAATGAAATATCACAAAATTATATGTTATTTTGCATTTTGGGTTTTTAAGGTAAAAGTATTTCATGAAGATTCTGTTATGTATTGACCAAATTAAAGAAAAAGGTTAAAAGTGAGTTTAGGGGAAAAACATATAGGTCACATAGTGCTAATAAAATGTTGATTAAAAAAAGAGTGGGTTTAGAGGTAAAAGTAAGAAATGTGATTTCTTAAGATACCAGTGCAAAAACGTATGGCTCACTCTTACTTCCCCACGCGCAGCTCTCCTTTAAATCCCGCTGCTGACTGCCTGTACATTGGGTTGAAATAATCAGTGTTATGATGGAGTAAACGTGGTTTCACTGACAAGAAAAAGATGCCTTACAAGTCTGGCTGGGGGTTTGATCAAGTGCATAGAGTTACTTTGTCTTAAACAAAAAAGTGACGGTGATTGTCCTTAAATCTCAAGCTCTGTTTTCACTTTTATGAGACTATTACACACCCTAACTGCATTAACACTACAATAACAAAATCACGTTTCCTTCTATTTTGAGAAATCTGAAATGGTGATGAAAGACATTTCCTACCAATGATGTCAGTGGTTATTTAATTGCCATTAAGAGGTAATGAAACTCTTTCTTGTCACTTGCCCGTGATGAAGTGTTCTCGATCAGATGAACAAAATGGCTACCATTGTATTAGATGTTCTTTCTGAAAACTCGGCTTTCATTGCCCTAATAATGTTAGCAGAGCAAGCTGAATTATGTTTGGCATTAGCTCATGAATTATTACCTCTAAATAGTATTTTTTAAAAAAATTGGATTACCTTAGTTTTCCATATTAAGGATAACATATATATTTAATATAAGAGAAAACCCACCTTTTATTATTTGAGATAAAAATAAATTGCTTACCCTAGATCTCAGATGTGTTCTGTTTTATTAATTTCAACTGCTAGTATCATTTTTATTTTTCCTCCGAACACCAGACCTGTACTTAGGTCACATCCACAGGACATAAAGCAGCTGAGAAATTTCTAGGTGGTTCTTGTTTTTTGGCTTGAGATATAAATAAAGGTATGCATTTGGCTTTGCCTTTTCTCACATTAATCTTGATATTTCCTTACCTGGTTAGGTGCTCTCTTCACTCCCTAATGTGCACCTATATTTTGGAGAAGATTGAGAGATGAAGAAAATAAATTAAAACTATAAAACAAAAAGAAAGATTACCCCATCAATTCAGAAGTGGTGGAGCAACATTAACATTGGATAACAATTTCCCTATATCCCAGATCCGAAACAAGCCTTCTGAGTCTTAAAGTTAAAGATATTGTGGTCAGTTGAAAAAAAAAAAAGAAAGTTATAACTACATCAAAGTTGAGTTTACTGTCCCCACCCTTGAATCTCGTGTTAGTGACGTGGCTTACCTCGGTTAACAGAGCCCTGGAAAATTTGATTCGAGCAGAGAATTGAAGCACATTTGCGTGTTGGAACTTCCCCTATCTTGCTGTTCATTGGAACCTCAAGTCTGCTGTGTAAAGACCCCTGAGTCCCACTGGAGTAGGAGACGCAGAGCAGGGATGAGCCATTCTAGCTCTGGTCTTCCTAGACCAACAAGCCAGCCACCTGTTAGCTGTGCGAGCAGAGGAGGATTTAATGGCAGGCACACTGGGCGCACGCCCTGGGCCCTGACTTCTGAAGGCATGTCTTTTTATTTTCCCCATCTCTCTTTCTCTTTTTTAAGGGGCCCAATATTTTCTTCTGCATCCATGGCCTCAACCGACCTTAATCTGCCTCTGTGTGTGAGTGAGCCATCGCAGGTTACTCAGTGCCCACCGAGCTGACATAGGCCGGAAGGTTTGTTCAGCCCCCCGACAGAATCATAAAAAATACAGATGTTTGTTATTTCAGACATTTGGGGTAAGTCTACATGCAAGCAGAAGCTCCTTGATTCAAAGATAAAAAATAAAACATTTGCTTTTAGATGAAAAAAATTCTCAATTATTTTGTTGCTTTTTAATTTCTTTTTGAAAAAGATGTTTCAATGGAAAATTTAGGTTTAAGTTTTATGAGCTCACTGTGGGTTGGGTAGGTCACTCTCTAAAAGACTTCAGCTTGAGTCATGCTGGTTGAAGAATGTGCATTTCCCCTGAATCCCTTGGTGCTTTAGTTAGCTTTGTAGGACTGGTTGCAATAATCTGTCAAGATATCATCACATTTTCTATGTCTTTTCGTTTCAATTTTGTCATTGTGTTTTTCTACCATTTTTTAAATGTACGCTTGAGAGCTTTTGGGAACCAAACATAGTGAACGCGACACATAGTCGATATAAGCAACATCGGCGCTAACATCATTTTCACATTTCCGTTGGAATTTGTAGCAAACACTTGAAACTATCCAAGAAAGATTTCAGCTGTATTTACTGTCAATAAGAATTATATCTCAGGTGTGTGTCTTGACTACATCTTCCTTCTCTCTCCTGGGGAAATCAGGATGACAAAAATTCATTTCTATTAAAGTATGCTCCCTAGTTTTTACAACCAATTGACATAAATTGTTGACTGAATGTGAGAGTACAGGAAAATCCAAGAAATGGTTGTGCTTAGAAATTGTGAGCATTCATCTTATCTTAGGCTTTTTTTTTTTTTTTTTTTACCAATTGTTGGAAATTTTCTTAACATTTTGGTCAAGTACATGAACTGAGTTCCTTTTGAATAGGTTGATTTGAGGCTCAATTTTTTTAGGGATGGCAAGAATGACTTTTTTTTCTTTTTTTGGTCCAAAATGTTGAGTTGCAATCTGTTCTTTTGGACACAAGTTTTACCAGATGGTCTATATTATTGTAACCAGCTCGCTCTGTAATGCTCCTTGTTAGAGAAAAAGCTTTAATATTATTGCCACCTAAAAATTCGGAAGAGTTACCCATCTAAATTAGTAACAACTGCGCATTTTCAAAGACTAAGTATAATTTATGCTAAAAAGTCATTTTGGGGAAAAATTACATGGAATGAGTAGAGAATTCTTCCTCAGAAGTGAGAAATGAGGAAACAGAAAATTTCAAATGTCCAGGTTTTATTGACAGTGAATTCAGACTAAATTCTTTAGCTGTATATCAAGGTAACTGAGAGGTCCAAACTGCCTCAAATGTAGGGACTTGCTCAGCGTGGAAGGAAGCAGATCCACCTAGATCTGGTTTTATGTGAATGGCTTTATGTTTCTATTGTAAAACATTGTCAATTTTGTGTGAAGTAAGGCGTTATTTTCATTTTCTCTATAGTAGGTTTAGATCAATTCTGTTGCCTTTTTGGTGAAAAGAAGGAATGTTTTTTATTTGTTTTTGGCGGAGGAAGTAATTATCTGTAGTCATTCTTTGCGGAAGGATGAATCATTGACCAGTGAGTACATCACACAATTCCTCTAGTGCCGATAGAACAAACCCTGGAGAGTTGTGCTTTAAACAAAAGCGGAATTTAGAGCTAGGTAATTTGGACCTAATCTGCTGATTTGTTGCATGGCCTTCCACAAATCACTTAGCCTCAGTCTCAGCTTTGAAATCCTTAGACAGAAGTCCCTGAGTTTAAAACAGAGTATCAGACTGGATTCTTATTTCATATCCTACTCAGGGGGAGTTTTGAGAGCGTTACGTGGAATGAGAATTTGGCGCAGCAGCGTTGTCACAGATTTGGGGACTAAGCAAGCAGGTTCGACGTGTATGGTTCTCAGTATTGCTACAGCTCTGAGTGTTAGAAACATTAATTTTGTACAGACTTTTTTGAATGCTGAAGAAACTACGTGCCATAGGGAGAAATGAATAAGGCCCCTGGGCAGCCTGACAATTACAGTTAGAAAGAAAAAAAAAGAGTCACTTATGTGGTGATTTTTCAGCTTGTCTCCCCCGCGAGGGCTTCAGAGATAGTGAAACAAATGAAGCCATCATCTGAAATGTCTCCTTCAAAGGATGCTCTGCTTTGGCTGTGTGTGACTCTGGGAGAAGTGCCAGGAGGTGGCACTGAGGTGGCACTTGTCTTCGCAATGTCAGACACATGTGACCTGGGTACCTGAAGCCAGGTGCAGAGGTGCCTGAAGGCTTCAGCGGGACCTTTGGAAAGAGGGTAATTTTGGAGAACTATAAAGTCTGGTTTTCGTTCTTGTACATTATTTATCTCTTAGACAGGATGATAATAGACAGGATGACATTAGGTTGATGTCAGATTAGACATTTATCTAGGGCTGTGACCAGAAATGTGCAGATGATAATTCTGACACGCAGGCCTGACACTAAACTGCTCATAGATTTAGCCAGGTTGTTCTAGACTCCTGGATATAATTTCGTTCCAGTCATATGGAAGAAGCTTAGTGGAAGAAACTGGACACATTTCCAGGCCAAGTCGTTCCACAAGCCCTTACCGGGCTCCTACTCTGCCGGGCACTGTGCCTAGTTTTGGAGACACAGTGGTTCGGCAGACAGATGCTAAATGACACTGCTGTTCCAGTAGGCTGCTACCCTTCCGAGTAACTGTTGTTCTTAATAAATGCATCGCATGTGAAATGCAAACATTCTATTTATTGTGCTTCATTTTAGACTGCTTTACTGCACCAAGTCCCGCAACTGGAGGTGACCCTAGAAAGCCTTGTGAGATCAACTTCTTTCATTCGTTCAACGTGTTCATTCAATTAACCTTTGTTCTGAGCCCATTTTTTTTAAAGTGCTAGTCGTTGTTCCACTGAGTTCACATCGCACGTGTCCTTGGATTAGCATCTGCAGCTGCTCGTTGAGCAGGTTAGTGCTGTAGGCACAGAGGCTGCCCCTGAAACTTGTGACCAGCCTGAAGCGCTTGGTTTCACGTGTTCTTGCCGGTTTGTCAACACTTCTGTCTTCCCTGGCATTCGGTAGCTGATTGGTTCTATGTACGGTTCATCTTCTTTCCATCCTCTTTCCACCAGAGTGGTCTTGTTATAGATGACAAATTCACCGGGCATTTATTGTGCACCTGGAATGCTTTCTTCCGGGAACACCCAGCGCCCGCCTCGTAGCGATCTAGAGAGGGAGCAGATGAGTGAACATTTACTGGAAAAGATTGGCAATGACAACACATGTACACATGGAACACTGGGGACATGCAGAGGGTGCTCATTCAACTCAGACCGTGGGGGCATCAGGTGGAAAGGAGAAAACCCACTCGTGCTAGGTATTTATAACTGTAACAAATTGCCATACAGATGGCTTAAAACAACATCGAGCATTTTTTTTTTCTTTCTGTTTCTCTGGGTCAGGAATTTGGGGGCATTTAGCTGGGTGGTTCTGGCTTGGGTGTCCCTCGTGAGGTAGTCATTGAGACGCCAGCCCAGGCGGCTGTCCTCGGAAGACCTGAACAGAGTTAGAGGATGTACTTTCAAGGAGGTTTGTGCATGTGGCTGATGCGTCAGCTTGAGCTGTTTGCTGGCGGGAGACGCCAATTCCTTCTCACAGAGGCCTGGCCCCAGGACGGCTCGGGTGTTTCCGTGCCCTGGAGGCCGGCTTCCCTCAGGGCGATCCGAGAGAGACAAGGAGAATCCCCACTGTCTATTATGACCCAGCCTAGGAAGTGTCCTACCTGCTTTCTCTCCTGTCCTGGTGGTGTCACAGGCCAGCAGTTATATAGCACCGGAGGGACTATACACAGTGTCATGTGGGAGCAGCAGGAGGCGAGGGTCATTGGGCCATCCGCGGGGCTGCCTCCCACGCCAGTCTTCAGGAGAGCGTCGCACCTGTGAATCGATGCCGGGGTCCGGAGCTGTAACTTACTTAGGCCTTGGCGACCACCACTGATCATGGGAGCCACTGGCTTTCATATGTCATACAGGTTTCTGTTCCTCTTCCTCTTCCTTGAATCATGTGGAGTCGCAACAGTGAGTCAGTAAAACCCTGGATACAAATGCTCCTTTAATTCAATGCCGCTGATGAATTAGTGTGTCACTGACAGCTAATAGGTTTCGGACAACATCTCAGAAAAAAACATATTTGCTGCTAAACGTGGGGATTGCAAAATAATTCTTTTTTCTAATAGTGTTGCTGAGACACTATCATGGGGCTCCAAGTGGGACTTTTTCCCTGGAGGCTTAGAAACGAGCCATTTGCATAGATTGGCCCATAATGTTTGCAGCTCTAATGTGAGCTTCAAGCACATCATGCAACGGACCATTTAATAACAGATAAGCATCCTCTGGGTCCTATCTCAGAGAAGTGATGCAACCATCAGTATTTGGGACTTGGGGCCTGAAACCTTTCTTTTGTTGAGTAGGGAATGTGGATGTTGATGATTAAAAGTTGATGTTCATTGTATTTACTAGATAATAGTATTTGCTAAGACTATTTCCAGTTCTGTGGTTGTATCAAAAGGTCTTTCAGAAAGGAACTTCAGCTCTTTTTAATTCCAATTACTCCCCAAAACTCCCCTCCCCCACCAATAAACATATCATCTAAGCACAATGTGCTTCTTATATAAATTCCATGTCAGGCTTTTGGATTCAGTCTTTTAATCCTCTTGTGTATAAAAATCTTAGGGCCACCACTATTCCAGTTGAATCGCTTGCCTGTCGGTATTAACAAAGCTCCAAGTTAACATAGCTCAGGCTTTGCAGCTTGTTGGGTTCTGTCATCTGCATTTTTCCACATAGAATCTGGCCCTCTTTCCCCAATTTGTCATTCTGGGTGAGCACTGAACTGATTGTGATTACAGAGCATTTTCTGCCTATGTCTTGCTTGCCTCGCAAATGGCTTATCAGCCTTCCCATTTTAAGCAAGACTTGCTGCTTAACCCAACCACCCTGACATGCTGAGAGAGTCCCCAGTTTCAGGACCAAGCCTGTTAGACTCTCATGCATTTATTAGAGTATTTCCCATAGTCTGTGATTTGATGGAAGCAGGGCTGCATTCACGCACATGGTCCAAGATGCGCAGAGTGCTGAGTGCGTGTACATGTATATACATGCCTTTTTCCTGTTATAAACTCACCGTCCCATAATCTGTACAGACACCCATCACTTACAACCCCTTTGTAGGTAGCCACGCCAGTCTCTTTATTCTGTTGGTAACATAGTCCCTGGGACACGCGTTCATCAACTTGAATTTGTTGCGTCACGTGGACATGTTCAGTTTTACCTCCTAGTCCTCCCAATTTCATCCTTCCAGTCTTGCCTATCAAAGACCATATTCCCTCTTCCCGGGGATACTGCTTTTTTCTATTTCATTTCTTTTAACTGTTCTCATATCTGTTAGACTTCTGTTTTAAGCAATTTTGGGATGATACATGGGGCATGCAAGGGAAAATAGGGGTACCCTTTGATATTGGGGATCTGAAGACCGTGGGGTGGCCAGGAACTCCAAAAGGTAGAAATTGGATATTAAGGAGCTCAAAAAGCTCTCAGAAATGTTTGGGAACTTCCCCACAGACTGTGCCTGTGAACGTTCAGCTCTTTCACACCCTTGTGGTACACATTCCCTCTTGTCCAAATCTTCTGAGCTGCCAGCACCTCCTCCTCCTTTTACGCCTTACTCACGTGTACTTCCCCAGGCACACTCTGAGGTCGCTCCGCCTCAAGCAGGCTGACCCTGTCTGGTAGTCTCCTCCACCTGTACCAGCCTAGCGGTGTAAGTCCAGAAGCTGAACTCTGATAACAGGTCCTTAGCTCCCCCGGCCATAGGCAAGCCTCTTTCTCTGCTGGTAAAAGAGAGGGCCACCCCTGGGAGTACCTGACAGAAGTGCCCTCTGTCCCTCACTGGGCTGTTCATTCTCAGGTAGTTCTGGGGCCCTTTCAGGTGCCCCCAAATTACCTGGTCCAGTCCTTGATTTACCTATAGAGTGTTGCTCACATAGTATTTCATGGCTGGGTCACTAGCCTTTCCTTCACCCACAACCGTCTTCCTTCAAGTGTTGCCTTTCTAGTCCCAATAGGTGGCTTTTTTTCAAATTTTATTGAGGGGCTTCGTACATGACATTCCGCCATTCCCACCCTTACCTCTTAGTTTCTTAGTGTCAGGGGAAAATAGCTTGAAATTATAAGGTTTGGGACTACACGACAAATTCCCTGGTTTTATCTTTAGTTACATGCCACGCTGCCATGGCACTGACCTGAACTTGAGGCACTTTCCCTGTGTTCATGTGTCCCCTCCAGGTCCCATTCCCTCACCACCCCCGCCCCGTTAGCAACTTTCTCGTGAGTGTGGTTTACAGTTTCACGTTCCCCACTACTTCCTGCCTGCAACCACACTGTCACCTGCATCTGTCATGATGCTTGTCATCTGTTTCAGAGCAAGGAGGAGTGCGGGCCAGACCACGTGCTTTGGCAGCGTGCAGAGAAAACCTGAAACACAGTCAGGGAACCCTGGGTGAATTGGTCACAGTCTGAAAGTGTCCTCACGTGCAAATCAAGGATAATACCTATCTGATGGGGAAGGTTAAATTAGATAATACATCTATATCCCTAACCGAGAGCTTGGAATCCAGTAGACAGTCAGCTTCGTTGCTGGCTCCTTACATCTTCCCAGCTGAGACGCCTGTCTCTTCTGGGGTCTTGATCCACCAGTCCTGGAGCTTAGGGTCCCACCCTTCGACCTTACGCTCTATCATCTTAGAAGCTTCTCTCCCTGCCCTGGTTTTCCGTTTAGCTACTGCTCCAATTCCCTGTCCTTCATATCCTATCTTAATTGCAAAGATTAGGGGGAATGTATCACGTCCCATTTACTCCTGCGCGGATTCACGATTGTCTGGCTTTCATCGTGACCTGACCATCGATGTTGCTCCCGTGGTGGTTTCCAGTACCTGCCGAATTGCCAAAGATAATGGGTACTTTTCAGCCCTTACCTTCCTTGATTTATTTATAGCGTATTGCAACATTGATCATTGTTTGAAATTCCTGTTTGAGATTCTTCTCTACCTTTCTGAATGCTACTGTATTCTTGTTATAAACTTTATCCTCCTGTCTACCATTTTAGCATCAGTATGTCAGTCTCTCCTCTTCTCCCTTTTCTCTCCCTTCTTCCCTTTCTCTTTAGTTCACTTCTCCCTGAAATTTATTTCTACCCAACAACTGCAGAATACCAAGTACATATGGAATGTCCACCAAAATAGACAAAAAGATAGAATAAACTATGATTTCATAAAACTGTGTGGATGAATATCAAAAGGAGTATTTTGAGTTGAAGAAGCCAGACATATCAAAGACTAAATACCATAAGATTCCATTTACATGAAGTTCTCGAACAGGTAGAATTAATATATGAAGTTAGAAATCAGAACAAGTGTTGTCTCTGGGTCATGGGGATTGATCAGACTGGTTCCCCGTGAACTTTTTGACATTGATGGACATGTTTTGTATTTTGGGGTGTTGGTTACATGGGTCTGTACATTTTAAAAAAATTATTGAATTATATTCGTGAGGTCTGTATGTAATATTTACCTTAAAAAAAGAAAAGGTCATTGAGAGAGCTAGAGATGGCGATAGAAAACAAAGACCACCCCTGGCCTTCATATCCGCCCTGCCCCTCGGGAGTTTCAAAGTGTTGTGTGTTGAGCAGGGGGGCTTTGCTTCACCTGAGGCTGCTTAGAAGGCTCACCAGCAGGGTCTGCCCCAGCACTGAAGGTGTGTGAAGGAAAGATCCCTCAACGTGGTCAGCTAAGGACTGACACTCACGATATCAGATAGTTGATTTCATAAAGGGGAAACTACTTTCTAGCTTTACAGACAATGAAAACACTGAATTAATGGAACTGTGTGCTTGAAGTACTTGGGTTTTATGTTTTCAGAATGCTAGGGGCAGTGGAGGGTTGGAAAGGGAAATGTGCCAAACTGCCAGATTCTATAAACACAATTATTTGAGAAAGTTCTAGTAAAAATGCACCAAAGGTATGAGTACATTTACTGACACTTCTAATTACGGTGCCAATAAGTTCTGATCTAAACCAGGCAAAGTAAATACATCCTTACCCAAATGGAAAAATTTTATTTGCGTCTTCCAGTAATCAAAACACATTTTTCAAAAGTCAAGAGATCTTAAATTGTCCGTATTGATTCAGCAGACTCAGTGCAAGTCTGAGGTGACGAGACAAGCCGTCTTCGCTGGAGCCGACGGGTTCTCCCCCAAGAGGATGGGGACTCAGGCCTCTAAGTGGCCTGCCATGCTCCCTGTGTCTACTGTTTTTTATTTTTCCCCGGAGAAAGTAGCCTTTGGTTGATAATACCATTTTTTTCTTTTTTTTACACTTAAAAGTGACAAGTAGTTACATATGTGTACTTGTATCTTTTTAAGGAGGTAAAACTGTATATTGTGATTCTGAAAAACCAGCACATTTATGTTTCCTGATAAAAGATGTTTCATTTTCCTTGAATTTCATAGAGTGATTGGATTCATTTATATTTTATGAAGCCACTCTTGGCTATTTCATTAGCAGAAATAGGGACCAGTTTTCTTTTGTCCAGGTGCCATAAAGATAACTCCAGGAAAATAAGGAGAATGAGAATTTTCTGGCTCAATCCATTCCCCCCTTTATTCTAGTTGTCTTACTAATGATGTGCATCCAGGCTGAACTTTCTTCCTCACTTTGCTGTTCATGCTCCTCATGACGTTACCTTGCTATGCCTTCTTTAAGGCAACACTGTCCTTTTCATGGCCATGGGAGTGAATTTCCGAGTCAAGGTCTGGTGCTCTGGCTGTGCGACTCCGCTGACAGGAAAGGCGCCTGTGCTGAGAAGCTGAGCCTTTGCCTAAGCACCAACCCTACCAGGAATCCCTCAAACCAGGGAGGTGTCGTAGGCATAGGGGCCTCCGATGGACAGTTCGACATCTCGTTTACTCCATGATGACTCTGTGCGACACACATAAATCAATGATGTGATATGATATTGGAACTTTCGCGTGTTATGGTTGAGATTTGTAAGGTCGTTTTTATACCACACACCATAGTTAGTGGTGACCTCTACGTACAGGCTGTGTGTGTCTCTCTCCCTGTACAGATGACCTTAGACATATATACGCGGAAATCGATGGTTCACGTACAGTTGTTCAAATGGGTCTCTTGTGCACTTTTTCTCTGTCTCTGCCTGTCTTTCTGTACACACACACACACATTATATGTATATGTGATATATAAAAGTGACCAGAAAAAATAGATCGATTACATAGCAGCATCAGTGTTTTATTGCCTCCTCGTCTCCTTTCTTTCTCGCTCCAGGTTCCTCCCTTCTCCCACCCATTGTCTGTTTTTCTTCCCTCCATCCTCCTGAAAGAAAGAGCGAGTAAATACGAGGAATCGGCGTGATCATCACCACCATGAGGCCTACTGAGCTTCTGGCTTCGTCCTTCCCCGCGGCCGGTTTCCCTTCTGCAGAGCCGGCGCCCGCGTGCTGGTGGGCAGCTGGCGCGCAGGCGTACGTTCCATGTGCTGGTTTCGCAGTCGTGTGCGAACGTCGCGTATGGAGACACGGTTCACAGTCCCCTGTCCCAGGAAATGTCCAGCATCATATTCGCCGTAAACGTCCTAAAAATTGGACCTGATCTCTTCAATATTCTATTTACTATTGCAATGGAAATCTTTCCTAATAAAAGTGTTCGGGTCAGCCAAACCAGCAGAGCGATCTCCAGTGTAACCGGCTGCTTTCCAAGTACTCCACGATTTTATGATACTCATGTCATGTCGCCAAACTTGGCCACCAAGCTTGCTCCTAAATGTTGAACTCCTAGCAAAAATGCTTTTATAACTCCCATTCCCTTGCCCAGACTAACTCTGAACTCTAAGAAATTGTCCAAGTTCATTATTAATTTTCTTTTGTTGCTTTTCATTGAGTACCCTAATACAGAACTGTTCACTTGAAGGCTCCTCATCATTTGAGTCTATTTTGTTTTGATTCGTTGTCTTTTATTTATTTTGTTCTATGCAAATTAGGTGCGGCGAGGGGACAGACAGGCTGAGGATGCATATTTACAGCCCCTTTTTCTTACCACTGTGTGCCTCTCCTTAGAGCAGTGAGTCAGTGTCTGAGGGATGGCGTGCTTCTGTTTTGCTGAGTGGATTTTTTGGTCATGTGTGTGTAAGACATTGATTTGCGGTGCTGATGCCCATTGTTCATCCTTCGTTTTTAATGCTCTGAATCCTAATTTAAACATAATTTTCTGCAGTTTATTATAAATACAGTTGTAAGTTAAAGCAGCCCAAAATGCACACAGCCCCTGGCAGCAAAATGGCGGTGTTTATAGGGAGGAGATGTCTGTATTTCTCAGGGGTTTGGGGAAATTAAAGAATGCATGGAAGGTGAAAGCAAGAATGAAACTGTTTTTGTCAGAATCAAAGTTTTATCATTTTGTTTCACTATGGTGTTTATTTTAATTATGAACAGAGGCCTAAATTAAACTGTGCTCTCTGCCTGCTCGAAAAGGAGAGGAGCGGCTCGGCCTGCAGACCTGAAGTTGCCTGTCAGCATCCCTCCCTCCAGCGTTAGAGAGGCCACACTGTTGGGAAAGACTTTGACCAATTATTTTGCTCTGAAATCATTTTGGGGGATTGCAGTGTCTCTGTGAGAATGCAAATTTGCTACATGTAATTGGAATTATTCACAGGAATAGTTCAAGGACAAGAAGTTGGCTGAGAAAAGGAGAAGCAGAGAGCTGGCAGGTACAGGCAGGATGTCTGCAACTGGGGGTCAGCTGAGGCTCTGACAACTGCTGGAGTCATCAGAGAGGAAGAACATGGAGCGGGAACAGTGACAGGCGGCCTCACTCACGATTTTGCCGCAGGCCAAGTTTTCATTAATTTTTATTCTTTCGTACAGGTCACATAGAGCTGGGCCATTAATGTATGTAAGACCATGTGGAACTGTTTTTCTGAGACATCAATCTAGAGATACATTCCAAACATCTATACAATTTTCAGCTTTAAAATGATCATTTATTAATTGATGTAAACCTTCCTTGAAATTAACTGTACTTTGGGTATTTACTCACTCTGGTGATTTACTGCTTACCGAAAGAAATTTTCTCTTATTTATCCACACATTACTTGTTTCTGTGCCAAAGGAGCACCTCCTGGTTTGAGTGTCCGCCATGATGGAGTGACATTCAAGTCTCATCATACTTCTCTGGAATATCAACAATTTGACAGTGTTGTGCTTATCGATAGGTGGGCAACAAAGAAAACATGAACTACCTCGATCCAAGGGGCTCCCATCACTCTTAGGGAGACAATATCTAGGAATAAAATGCTAGCAAGGCATTGGATACTGAGAACAGCTGAGTGGCACAGAGAATTGCTGCGAGGGCTTCCGGAAGGGAGGAGTCCTGGTGGGCTCGCTAGAAAAGGAAGGAGTTACAGGGAAGTCGGGCCCACCTTTGCCTAAAATGTGCTCCTGACAGTGTCACAAATAAAGGCTTTCATCTCAGCAGAGTATAATAATTCTTCTCCCTGGATGCACTTGTGGTATCTACCCCTTTCCTTGTGCTCAGATAACCTCCTATCCCGAGAACACAGTGAACTCAAATATCTCTTCAGATTTTATCTTTCCTAACTGGAACTTGCAGTTTGCAAGTCTTTGATTAGCCTCTTCATCTCTTCAATCATTTGTTACCTTTAGGTGGACTTTCTCCCTGTTACTATTTCTTGAAGTCTCTTGTCGACAGGCGTGCACAGTGAACACTATGTATGAGGCTCTGTGCAGGAGAACGTGATGTGTCCTGTTTTATTTCAAATGCTCCTCCTTGGTTATATCTTGAAATTTGATTTTTTTTTTTTAAGAGAGAAATATTGAGTTTGCTCCCAGGTTCTTTCCTGGGATTGCAAACTTTATTTAGCATGTAGTATCTTTTGATTATAGTTGAGATTTGGCTTCTTAGTTTTCTAAGTTGCCCAAAGTAGCCCAGAGCCATCTGAAATCTTAGAGATTCCTTTGTGTACACTCTTTTGAGATTATGTATAAAATAAGGCCAATTGCAGGATGTCTTCTTGCAGACCTGATTGTTCACCTTTTTTTTTTTTTCCTATCCAAAGCAATAATCAGGTCTTTAGCCAAAGCAAGAAAGGCAACTACTTATCTTTTCGTAAACGTGTCTCTGAGCCAGTTTCCTACACATGACAAATCAACCCTCCTCACCACCTTTCACTCTAATTAATTTAATAGTATCTTTTGGTGCGGAACTTGGTCAAAGACATTTTGAAAATCAGCATCCAACATAATACGCTGTATCTAATAGTAAAGTTGTGGTAAATATGAATAATACGTAAACCTGACCGGGGAGAGACCTCAGAAGTTCTCAAGATATGGGGTCCTTTTCATTAAGATAAGAGCTGGAGAATGCCAGGTAAGCCAGTGTTCCATCCTGACAGTCTCTACAAGGTGACTGATGGAGGCAAATAATCAGGGCAGCTGTGCGTGTATTCCACACTGGGGACGGGGACAGGAAAGAGAAGAAAGGAAGTGCTGACAAGGTGAAGTAGCAGCTAAGGAAGGCGGAAGGCTCTCAGAAACTGATGGAGAAGGGAAAGATGAGTATTACAAGTATAGGACTGAAATACAGTAAAAGAGAAGCAAAATTTTTAAATATGTACTATTTATCTATCATCTGAAAGTATGTATCTTTATCTCTGTTGATTACTTAGCCTATTGATTTTGAGGTCTATAGCTGTGGGTCAGTTTTTTAAAGGGATTAGAACGACAGTTTAAAATTCAAGTCACAATGTATCTTGGCGTGTTTTGGACATTTCATATAAGCGGAATCATACGTGCCCTTTTGTGACTGACTTTTCTCATTTAGAATAACGTTTCCAAGGTCCATCTGTGTTGTAGCGTGGTCAGTACTTCATTGCTTTTCGTTGCTGGATACTATTCCGTTATATGGATGGACCACATTTCATTTACCCATCAGTTGATGAATGCTTTGGTTGTTTTCACTTTTTGGTTATTATGAATAATGTTGTTGTAAACACTTGGGTACGTATTTTTGAGTGGACAGATGCTTTAGATTCCCTTGGTCATCTACCTAGAAATGGAATTTCTGAGTCTTATGGTAGCTGTAGGTTTCCTTTCAGGAACTGCCTGATGCTTTTTGCCAAGTGGCTGCATGATTTTGCCTTCCCATGAGCAGCTTATGAAGGTTTCACTTTCTCTGCATCCTCATTGATACTTGTTTGTTGTCTGTCTTCTACTATAGTCATCGAGTGGATGGGGAGAGGGATCATTGTGGCTTTGATTTGTGTTCTTTTGATGACTAATGATGATGGGCATCTTTTCATGTGTTTGTTGACTATTTCTATATCTTTTTTGGAGAACTATCTTTTCAGAGCTTTTACTCATTCATTAGTTGGGTCATTAATTTTTTAATTACTGAGTTGTAAGAGTTCTTTATATATTATTAGTACAGATCTTTTATCAGATGTATGATTTACAAACTTTTTTTCCTGTTTGTGGGTTGCTTTTTCACTTGCTTGAGAGTATCCTTTAAAGCACAAAAGTTCTTAAGTTTTTATGAAGGCCAACTTATATATTTTTTCTTTGTTGCTTGTGTTTTTCATGCCACATCTAAGAAGGCTTTACCTAAGCTAAGGTCATAAATATTTACTTCTGTATTTTTCTTCTAAGAGTTTTATCATTTTAGTTCTTAAATTTAGAATTATGATACATTTTGAGTTATTTTTTGTGCGTAGTGTGAGAGAGGAGTTCAACTTCCTTCCTTTTTCCATCCATCCACTTGTTAGCACCATTTATTTAAAAGGCTATGTTTTACCCACTGAAATGTCTTGGCCTTCTTGTTGAAAATTCCCAATCCATTCTTCTTAAGCCCAACTTCTGTACCTCTAGTCTCTTGCTTAAGGAAGAGGGTATTCCTCCTCACCCTTCCCCGCCACGCACCCCGCCACCCACCCCTCCACCCCAAGGAGGCTTCTCGGCTCTTCCTCGAAACACTAGATTCCTGATCAGTCTACCCTGGAAGGTCTCCAGATACTTAGATTCCCATAGTACCTCATAGCAAACGCTTCCAGACACATCCCGGTTAAAAATGCCACACTCCTCGCCCCCAGCACACCGATCACTTTTTTCTCCTGGTTTTCTAGTCTTTCCTTCTCAGTTTACCTTGGCTCCTTCCTCACTGCGCACACGATTTCACTTCACTTCCTGATTTCTGTGCTGGCTCCCAAATCTGTAATTTCAGTCCAGACATTTACTCTGAGCTCCAGACCCCTATTTCCTGGATGCCCAGGGTTGAAGTCAAAGCCAACACAAATAAACTTGAACTCCTTGTTATCTCTTCTCCCCCAAACCTGCTCCATCTCTTGAATTCCCCATATCGATCAACACCACCCCTATTCATGTGGTCCTCCCGTTGGAAATCCTGGAGTTCTTAGCGTCTCCTGTGTCTCACCCCCTGGCTACCAAGTTCTGTTGATTCTACTTTGGGACTCGAGTATCTGCTCCCTGCTGTCCATCCTCTGCCTTCCTTAGATCTTGATCATTTTCATTTTCATTTTGCATTGGCCTACCTAATCTTCCTTCTACATTTTTTTAAACATTTTCCAACCTATTCTTCACGATAAGTCTGAGTTATTTTAACATAAATCTTATTATTTTATTCTTCCCTACAAACACTCCAAACTTTCCTGGGTTCTTAGCACCTTTCTGGCCCATCTTCTGCCTCTTTATGCTGTAATGCACCACCTCTACCCATATTAAGCTATTACAGTTCACTGAATAGACTCTTCCCTGTTTTGCCTCCATTTCTTTGTTCATGCTGCCCCGATATCTAAACTGCTTTGAATCCTTCAAGATAAGATATTATGCTTTCCCCAGCTTTTCCAGGCAGTTTATTGCTCTCTCTTTTTGCGTATGTTTCCCTGAGTATTTACTGGTTATAGCATTTACACCATTGAACAATTGATCATCCCTAAGGGACAGAGCATAAATCAATTTTGAATCACTATCTATTACTTAAAGTATATGATCACTAATTTAATTATTGAACAAATAATGAATTCTATGCCAGATTTTTCTGATTTAGTTTATAAGAGAATTATTTTTTACCTCACACATTTTATAGAAACTTACTGAAAACAAATTCAAGGGAATTATCATTTAATAGACAGATTTCTACCAAAGAAATAGTGTGGGATTTTTTTCTTTCCTGTAACAATGTGGGGTTTGGACTTTTTCTTTCTTTCTTTTTTTCAGTATGATGAAATCTGCAGAATTTAAAATGAGACACAAGCTGACCAAAGAAAATTCTTTTAAGTCTATATAAAAATTTACTCAAGTTTTCAGAAGCCCACCATGAGCTGGAATTCTACCTCAGACATTATTATATAAGTAGTTGCATGACTTTTCCCTTCATGCTGTTTAAAAGTGTCATATAAAGTGGTTCTTCACTTTTGTTTCTTGATTTAACACTGACCATGATTTCCGAATGGGTCCCCTATGGTCTGATATGTCTGAAGCTGAATGGGGCTTGGGGGTGCATGGAAATCTGGAGCGGTCTTCCCCGCATTTGGCTCTGAAGTGGAAGTAGGTTGTAAAGATGGGGATTAGTCCTGACAATAATAACTGTAACTTAGCTCTTCAAGGCAAGGCATGATGAAAAGTGATTGACTTTACACTAACTCTACCTAGAATTTATTCTCAGATGTTAATTGCCATACTTTGTTTAACTGTAGTTTCTCTTTTTCTAGTGTTTGAGTTCAGAGCATTTTATGCCTAGGGAGGAATAATATAATAATTTTATTGCTTGTTTCATGGAATTTTTGGCAAATGTCAGGCTCATAATGAGTAATAGAGTTTTCTTGAGGAAAGAGATAATTATTTAGCATCCTGAGTATTTGAGGGTAGCTTCACTGGGTTAATTTTCTCCCACACATTGCATAAAATTTGGCTCTCAGCTCTGAGCATAGGAGAAAATAAGACATGCTTGATTTTTAACTTGACAGGTATTAATCATAACATTTTACTTCATGTCTGACCTGTGCCAGGCATTGTGGTAGGGAGTAAGGAAGAGTACATGCCCTTAAAGAATGAATACATCAGAGAGAGAGTAAGAGCAGAGCAATTACGCAAATGATTTATAGCATAAAGTGGTGAATGCTCTACAATTATTTTTAAAAAGAGTTTTCCGATAGGTGGATAAGACCTCAGATTAAAAAGCCTTTACCGAGAAGATGTCTTGGAGCTGGGTCTTAAAGGATGAACTGGAGCTTTTCAGGTCAAAAAAGAGGAAGATTATTACATGCCGAGGGAACAGCATGCTCATAAGCTTGGATTTTTATGAAATAAAGAGATTGTGGTGGCTGCAAAATGTTAAATTGCTAAAGCAACTCCTTGTTTGTTGTAGCAAATCTAAATATTTCACCAAAGCATTTAAGAATAGTCTCTGTGGTACCATCAGCAAATGTATATCCATTATTGGTTCTGCTCCCCTCCTACTGTATTCCCTGAGTTTTAGGGACATGGTCTCCTTAATGTGTTCCATATGTGCCCCAAGACTTTCTGGACAAATCTAACACTACTCTGAGTCTTCCCTTCCTTTGAGAAGCCCCCCTCACAGTTCTTTAATTGCTTAAGATATATATACTTAACAATAACAAACTTTCGTGGAGCAGAGACTATGCACCTTCTACTGCTGTCATTCATACTGCTCAGAAAAGAGTCATTAACCACTGGAAATGGAACAGTTTCTGAGGACTGCTATTGTAGCTCTAAATAATTTTTGATGGATTTAAGCTCTCTGTTAGTGTTTATTTAGTTTGATTTCCAAGGGCATTTGTGTTTTGTAAACACATGTTTTGGGAAGAGCCTTGATGCCTCCCTTTGAGACCTATATCTGCTGCTCGTTTTTTACATGACAGATACAACTAAATGTCGTGGAACGGGCCGAGTGACATGCAGAACCCCTTCTAGCTCAGCACATTCTTATGGAGGAGGGTACGGAGAACTGTGGATGATTCCCATAAGGGCATGTATTTATATTCTGTGCCCCCTAATTCCCATACCCACCCCACCCCCAGTTATGATGGTTCCCATGTTCCCTTTGGTGATTGATTTTCCAGTATCTGTAATGATCTCAAAGAGTGCGATGAAATTCTCAAGTAAAACTGCAATTCATTCATTTAGATCTTTGGAAAAATAATCCCCACAGCACACTCTCTATAGATGTAAAACCTAGGAAGGAAGATCCCATAGACACAGGCACAAGGAGAGTTGGGAAATAAGCATTCTAGGGTTTGGAGCGCCAAGGAAGATGCCTGTGGCCAGTGACAGTTTTTGTTTGGATTCTAGTTATCCACTGTTGCGTGCCCAGCCCCCTCAACTCAGGCACTTAGAAAGGAACAACTATTATTTACTTAGCCTTTAGATTTGCAGGTGTCCGTGGGGAAGGCTCATGTTTTTGCTCCACAGAGTGTCAGCTGAGATGACTTGATGGGGGGCTGCAGGATCACTTCCAAGATGACTCACCCAATGGCTTCGACTCAAGTTGGCGGGGAGCTCAGCTGAGGCCGAAGGCCAGGCACCTTGATTCCTTTCCACATCGGCCTCTCTGTCGGGTACTTGAACTTCCTCACAGAATGGTGGCTGAGCTCCAAGAGAGAGTGTCCCAAGAGTCAGGAAATGGACGCTGCCAATTTTTTAAAGCCTTGGTGTGGAAGCCGGCACATTAGTTCTGGTGTATTCTATCGGTCTGTCAGTCACAGAGCCCAGATCAGAGGGGAGGGGACATGGACCCCACCTCTGGATGGAAGGCTATCGAAGCAATTTGATGGAATGTTTTAAAACCGACACAGGCTTCCTCATTGAAAATAGCCGTATTGTTTTTATTCTGATACTTATTTTCATTGTTAAAAGAGTCAAAAAGCACAGAACATTTTCAGGGTCCATTCGACGTGGAATTTGGGAAGACTGTCGGTCTACTTTAGTAGCCACTGTCCTGGGTCTGGCCAGCTGTGGAGCGTGTCTGCTTTAACGCAAACTTGAGTTAGCTAACCACGATTTGTGTTTTATAAACAAGATATTTACATTTGCAATTTAGTGTGTGAATTCTTTAAGCTTCCGTTCAAGGCTTTTCATTGATTTCAATTTAGACATGGTGGTGAATATATATGTGTTTGTGCGTGTACAAGCATGTGCACTCTGATCTTTACGGACACTTTTACTCTTGCATTTCTAATTTTCCATGACCTTTCACTGTCCTTTAAGTCTAGACCTCTTTTCTACCAAGCTTATAACAGGTACTTGAGGGGAGAGTGGGGATCCCCTGTTAGGGATATGGTGAAAACTCTGACAATATAGCATTTCTATTTTAGTATTCGGAGTCTTAATATTGAAAAAGTACTTTGAACCTATGTAGCCCAGGTGTTAATCAACCAATTTCTTGATTTCCCCCTATAACATTTCTGCCACGTAGCCATCCCCCTTGTAACAAAATAGCTTCATCAAGAGAAGGTCCCCTAGTCTGGTGTGGTAACCAGTTTCATCTTCAGACATTTCTGCATTTTAAAATCTTTTCTTGTAATTAAGCTAAATTCATGTCCCTGTAACTTCTTAACATACCAAAAAATTCTAAACCCTCTCACCCATGAAAAGCTTTCTGAATTGAGAATATTTCTCATGGATCCTTCTTACGCTGCCGATTTTTCTTACTCCAAACTAAACAGTCTTATTTTCTTCAACTGTTCCTCTTGACATAGTTTCAAATGACACTCTACCTAACCACTTAACTCCTAGTATGTTCTGGTTTGTTGATTTTCTTTAATATTTAAGAAGTATATGACACTATCGTTAAGAACTAAATAGCATTTAAGAACTGAACACGCATTCCAGAAGCAGTAGGACAGGGAACCCTTCCATGATGTTTTCAGCTGTTAATTTTCAGCTTAGAACAGGGTTGCAAGGTACCTGCCTGGAGTTCCCATTGTCTTTGTGGCATCTATGCCCCTTCCTCACTTGCTGTCTTCTTCACTTTTTGTCTTCTTCAAGACCGTGACTGGGTTGTGGATTTTAAGTCTGGAAGAGTAAAAGAAGTCTGTGTCATTTGTTTCTAATGCAACAGACATGTGATTCTTTTTCTTCTACTCTCTCCAGAATTTATCAATTTTGAAAAGTAGTGAAGCATTTAGTGGCTAAATGGCTTTCCAACTTTGTCATTCTTTTTTTTTTGGTCAAGTTCTTTTAATTAATTGTTTTAAGGTATGTAGACAATATAACAACAGGCATATTTTTAAAAACTGGAAGATCAATTAGTAAAGGATTTAGTAAACATACGCTTTATATATTTTCAAGTGACCAGGTAACAAATAAAAATGCCACATAAAGACAAAGGAAGAACTGTTTATTGTTTTCTGTGTTTAATTATGTAAATAATTGTTAAATGACTGGTTGCCCCATGCCAGAATATTGAATATTGAGTCTGATTTTTTTTTTTTTTTGATGTAAGACAGGGTGCATAACATTCATACATTCAGGCTGCCTTCAACCCCCCAGGCCAATTAATCTCTAATTGTTTAAGCTAATGAGCTAAATTCCCTAAGTCAATTGTAGATGTGACCCTTCACGGAGACAACGCAGAGGCAAAATTTTCCTGTATATTCGTAATGAGTTCATTTCAATTTATTTCTTCATAAAGTTTGCAGCCCATGCATGTGAGAAGGCATGTATATGTGTGTATGTATGATCCTAAAGTTTCTGTTTTTCTTTTTCATATTTTTAGTGAACACGGGGGACATAAAATTCCTTTCTTAACAGTTAGCTGATTTTGAGGGATATTTTTAGTTGTGAAAATGTTAAAATTGGTAGGAAGAGGCAAGGAAACAGAATGGTTAGTTTAGGACTGACAGATTGTGACTGCTTGCAGTTGCCAATCCGCGTCTCTTTTGCGCGGTAATGTGCCCTGCAGAGCAAGAGATGATGCTGCCCTTAGACCGCACCACCAGGGTCTTTAGCAGCATGGGTAGGAACATATTATGGCACTGTCACGAGTGAAGCTGGTGTTATAAAACAAGTTTTTACTGTGCCTTGGCTGCCCATGGAATGCAGAGACTTCCATTAGTTCTTCATCAACCACTGATGTGGAAGCCCCTTCGTAGAAAACTTGCGTAAAGGCTGTGCCTACCACTCTTTGTAAATACTATAAACACAGAACTAAAGTCGTTCATCATGGAAAGGATGGCAGAAAAATTTGGTTCAGATTAATATGAAAACTTCAGCCGATAAACTGTTCCTGTTTCTCTGAGATGAGGCCATCTTGGGTTTGCCAACCCAAAGTCTCAGTGAGTATGTCTGCCACCGGCTCATCCTAGATGGCCTTTTTCTATTTCAACATGGTGACTTATTTTTGTAAATCACACATGGAAAATTATTATATTTAACATCGAAGGCTTGAATCCAAGGAGTACAGCTCTAGAAAGGAAATCAAAAGGCAAACTGTACAACATTTGGGGGAAACTTCCAGAAGTTTCATTGTTTCTTTTTATACACAATTACCCTCTGCATGAAGCATGCTTTAGTTGTAACGGCTCTTAGGTAGCACTATTCTGTGAATAAGAAGCAGACGAACTGAAATTTCAGTTTGAGATACAAAGGAATATAGAATCTGAGAGCTGAATTCTCTAGCTTTTCATGCGAGTATCATTCATGCCTCTTCTTAAACATTTCCAGAGGTGGAAAACTCTCTGTGTGGCTCTTCCCTTTGTGGGAAATTGTAGTTGAAAGGCATTTCTCACATTGAGCTGAGTAGGGCATATACCTTTTACTCTTAAGTTTGGACCTTTCTCCATGGTAATTCTTTACACATTTGAAGATAACTGTCATGTATTCTTAAACTTTCTTTTGCTTAAAACAAGCAAATTTCCTTCAGCCCTTTTCTTCGGACAGTTTTGATTTCTGTTTTACTATTCTGTCCCTGTTCCTCTTAAAGTATTTTATTAATGTTGCTGTTGGACTTTTGGGCTCTTACCATGCAGAGTTAGTGATTTTCCGAACAAAACTAATTCTGATTCCAATTAAATGAAAAAAAAAATAAATCTAATTAATTTTATGTAGCTCAGTGTCCATTTTGCTAAAGGGGGAGGCTGGAAATAGAGTAACCCCAAGGAGAATTCAGGCTCCGTGTGAGGGAAATTGTAACTGGAAATGAAGTATAAGGACAGCACTTGTTGTTTCTCTAAAATCTGAAGTAGGGGAGCCTGCTGTAGAGAGGGAGCGCACGGAGGGATTTTAGGCAACTGGGAGGGACTGTTCTACGTGCGACTTCCCTCCTCGTGTGAGTTTAAGTTCTTGAGTTGCGGTGGAAAGAGCCCCTGGTGGGCGGTAGAAAGTGACAATTTCTTGGCCAGTGCAGATTCGGTACCGGACACAGGAAGTACCCGCAGAAGAGGAGCCCAGAGGGCAGGGAGGGTGCTCCATTTTGGGCGCTTCTCCCAGTGTCGAGATGGGAGCCACAAGCCGTCAGCCTTGGGGACTGGACATGTGGTTACAGACTTCACATCGAGGGAGGCCGAAGGGGCGGCCCTGGCCCCACTGTGCCTTTGTTCAGAGGGGAGGGGGCATTTCATGGCAAAATCTGAGTACTGTACAGGGAAAAGCAATACTCCCCTTACTGCTGGATACTCCCAGTACCTCCAACAGGATCGAAACTTTTAATTCTGTGCATCTGTATTTGGAAAGAAAGTCCACATCCGAAAGGTCATAGTGACACACTGACTCTAAGTTTTAAATGAGCTAAGAGATCCTCTCCTGTGACTGTTACTGTCACGGTGAACACTAAGCAGGAGGAGCGCCAGGTGCTGGCAGTCTCCCAGGTGGTGCTATGGCCTCTCTGAAAGGACTCTGCTGGGGAGGCTCGGGCACCCCAGAAATGCCTCCATTGCTCTAGAATTTTGCCTTGGCCAGCTCCTCCCAAAGCAAGTCTTTACTCTGGTATTTGAATCAGTTTAAGGGTGGACATGTAATGCAACCTCTGAGGAATTTATCAGTGTCCCTCTCCTGTTGGCAGCTATAGATTTTACATCTGCCTGCCAGTTGGCCTTGTCCAGGAGTCTGGGTTCCCTTCACGCAGTTCTCCCCGCAATGAGAACTGTGGTTGGTTTGGGACAGAGAGAAGATTATAGGCCAAACGATGGGCCCAGGATTCCTGGCTGGGGAAAAGCCATAGGAAGTCGATCAAAGAGATTGTGTAGCTCAAATGATGGGATGGGAGAATATTTCTAGTGACTCCTGATTAGAATAATTGCCGGATACAGATGAGCACAGTGTGTACACGAGCTGGCAGGCAAAAGTCGGAACCTTGCTGGGTTCGGAAAGGGCCACTGGCTCCAACTCAGGAAGAAAAGCTACAGATAGAAGATAAAGAAGCAATGTTTTGAGTAGACTGAAGGTACAAAGTAATGTTAGCAACTCGTTTTAAAAATTAGGTTAAGTAAAATAATGAAATGCATGGTGATGAATGAAGTATAGAAAATAATCATTACGCGCTCTCAGAATTCAGGGTAAAATTTTACAGCAGAACGTGAAGTTCTACTATATGAGTTTAAGGAACTGCAGAGTTGCCACACAGGTGGCTTGTAGCTAGACCTGGTAAAGACAGAAGATAAATGTTCTTTCACTAACGACAGGAAACTGGGGAAGTGTAGTGATTTTGTGCAGCCTAGTAGCAAACAACTGGCATGGGAATGAATGTCATGTTCTGTGTTTATTGGTGCATTTCTTCTACTGCATTGAACCCCAGTGGGCATTTTACTTTAATACTGTTTGTTCCTGGGAAAGGAATCAGCACACGCTCTCCCGCCATGTGCTCTTGAAATAGAAAAGAAAAAGCTTAATCATGAACAATTTTAATATCCAGTGTTTAATCACTATAACTCACCATTAACTGCCACTCTGACACTTCGCTAAGACTCTGATGGATGATGTTCACAGTGATAATTAGAGTCCGTATAACGCCCCCAAACTTCTTTATAATAATGAAGAATGATTGAATTGTATGCAGCATAGTATTAGAGTTAAGTCTATTAACTAGCTATTTATGTTCTAATTCTCTGATTATTATGCCCTGTGAAAGATAAGATAATACAGTGTCTCCATTTTTGAGGTGCTTCTATTTACTTTCTTAAGGAGAAGTACAATTCCAGTCAGTATAGTAGCATCATCTTCAAAGCAATGGCCAGTTGCCATCATCTAAAAATCTCGAGTCTAGATGATTAGTGAAACAAACTAGAGTCCTTGGTACTTAAGCTGGTCTCGAGGACATAACTGATGTTGATCATTTCTTTCCTCTGTGATCCAGTTTAGTTTTCCCTTACCTTTGTCTAAAACATTAGCTAGTCTAGGCTATTTTCCTGGTAGGGTGACCTAGGTCTTCATTGCTAAATGGTCCTTTAGTTTGTTACTTTCTTACATCTCTTAGTTACTTTGCTTTCCTTGAGTTATGGTTACTGCAGCAGTCACTAGGCACAGATATGTTAAAAGATACAGGATATATAAAATAAATCACCTGGCAAAACTGTATAATAGTCATCAATTAATCAAGGTAGGCAGTAGAAAATTAATTTGGCTACCTCGTCATGTAGCACAATGCAACACAAAAGCAGTTAAACATTTATTTCAATTGCTCTTATATAAAATATCTTTATTTTAGATTTATTTTGTATAAATTTTTTTGCAACAGTGGTCATTCTAAAAAAAATTCAAGTGGTCCTAGCCAAGAGGAAGGACACCGCTTCTTCAGGAACTCTGTAGGAAAGAATAAATCAAGGAACATTGTAGTGGTCTCATTATTTGTGTCGCCCCGTCCCAGGCGTGCAGGTTAGTGGCATTGACTCTTGGGTTTGTGCCCATTAGCCTAAGCCAATCAGTGTGGTCCCACCTCCTTTGCTCCACTGATAGGTTCACACTCAATCCAACCATCCCAAAGCGTTGCAGGTAATTATTTCAGTGGTAGTTTAGCCTGTGTTTAGGATTTTTAGGATGTTTTTTAATGCTATAAAGAGTGAATGAGGAAGCGTGTCTTTTGATTGAGGGAAGTCAACTTGAGCATGAAGATCAAACATGGAAACGGGCAGGGTAGGAAAAAAAAATCTAAAGAACTGAGGCACATGGAACTTGTACCATGTGCCCAGAGCCTGATCATGTCTAGAATTTTCAGTGGTTAAACCTATGAATTTCCTGTATGGTATAAGCCAGCTTGGGGTGTGTTTACTTTTCCGTGCAACTGACGGCATTCTCCCTGATATGCCGGGGTGAAGGTACAGAGATATTTTGAGCTGTAGAGGAGCCAAGAGTATAAATGATGACTATCTTCTATCTTATCTGTAAAACTGTGGGAGATTTAGGGGTCTGTGTATAGAGTTGCAGATATGAGAAAAGTGAAAAGGAATTACAAGAGCCACAAAAGGGAGTGTGTCAGGGAACCGAATTTAGGCAGATCCCGGCTTCTTCATAACACTTATCATTACTTGACATTACATTATATATATTTTATTTTGTCTTTAGCATAAATTTTCAGCTTCCTGTGGCAGGGATTTCATCTGGCACACCTATGCATTGGATTTCCAGTGCCTAGGGTGAGGCCTACCCCACGGTGGGGGCTGAACAGATAAGGATACTATGAACGAGGAGATGCATTCCAGAGCGCACTTGAGAGCCCACTGAAGACTGGGCAGGGCGAAAGGGTGGTGGAAAATTCAATCCTGCATCTTAGCTCTTTCAGAGGAGATTCTTTAGCCTGGGGACACGAGAGGAGAACAGGGTTCATGGAGTTTATCCATGACAGTAGAGTGGCACCTTGCCCAGTGCCACGTTGATCCTGCAGGGTGCAACACGGGGGCTAAGGCAGAGAATGGGCGGTGAGGAACGCTGGTGTGCCAGCTGGGGTGTTATCGACGTGACGAACCACTTGGTCCAGGCTGGTGGGGAAACGGTTGATTAAAGTGGTTAGAAGGTTGAAAGTAAAACCGCATCAAACTAACATGGTGCTGAAGGCTTGGTTTTGGAGTCCATAGCACAGTTGTCTAATTTTACTGGGGAAAACCTAAGTACCCACAAGATGAACTACGTAAATCTAGCTTTCTTTAGGTACAGGTAGTGATGGTGAGGCGAAATCAAGTCATAAGGAAATTGTGAAAAAAGAGCGGCCCAAGGACTCTTCGAAGCATCGCTGGGCACCTAGCTGGACGTGTGTAAGCACTGTGTCTTGGCGGTGCGGGGATAGGAGGAAATCTGTTGTTAGGACTTATTTGAAAGATGGAGAAAGAAGCAGAGACCATTTTGATTTCAACCTGCCTTACAAAACACTAATGGAAAAGCAGTGGAAAGAATTTGTGAAACTGGCTGTCGTGTTTGAATTTAGCAAGTAGGCTAAAGCAGGTTCAAAACAATGGGCTACACTGTTGTAGCTGCTTATTTTTACTGGGTCTATTGGCAAAACGTCTCTCGTTTCTTCACACTTACTTTTCAAAGACCCCGGAGTCCCAGGTTTCATTTAGCAGAGTAACAGCTTTCAAATAATCATCTGGTGTCTGTCTCAGCCCCGGCGCTCCCTTCCCCTTTGTGCCTTTGCCCTCTCGTTATTTTTCTTAATTTCCTCCCCCAGCTACTTCCCCTCCCCCTGCCCCCCTTTTTTTCCTTTTCTTGTGTTTCATTTTTTTTTTCTCCTGGATTACAGAAGATGTCCATAAAAATTGTCTCACGCATGGGAAACGTGTGATATAAAGTCTGGGGGTGTCACAGGGGATTCTGGGCCAGGGTGGCCATCGCGACCCCGCACATTGGTTTTGAGGGTTGGGAGCAACTTGAAGGGATTGAATGTAATTAGTCTCTTGGAACCTCTGGAAACTAGCAGCTACTCTGTCATTCCAGACCGTGCGGCAACAGAAAGAAGTCTCTGTGATTAGACAGGCCTTGTTCAAAGCCTAGTTCGTTTGGCATCAGCTGTGTGATATGGGATAAGAAGCTCCCCTACGTGGGCCTCAGTTCCCTCCTCTGTACAGCGAGAATCAAAATACACGCCTCAGAGTCGACTCAGGAGGGCAAATGGGTAAAACCCGGGAAGTGGTCGGTGCGGTATACCTGGCACGTGGCAAGAGTTGACTAAGTGGCAGCCGCTCTCGTGGTTCTCCGGGGTCGATTCTTGTTTCACTCATTTTGCTCCGAGTCCCGCTTGGGCCACATCGTGGCTCTGCTCTTCTGGAACCCGACCCAGGACTGGAGTCCTCCCAGCGTGTGCCGCTGGGGCTTCTGGGCACAGGGCTTGCCTTTCCGTTAGGATTCCGGAGTCCGAACGAGTGCCTGTCGCGTGAGTTGTGGGCCAGGCCTGCCACTCAGGCTGCTCTCTCACGGTCTAGCTCGTCTCTGCTCAGGGCCGCAGCTATTCATTTTTGCATTAACTCGTTTGCTCGGTACAGATTTATCGAGCACTTGGTTGGTGTCAGGATTGGATTCACGGCGATGAATAAGACCTCGTTCCCACTCTTGCAAGTGGCAAAACTCCCCCTGCGGGGGCGGGGAGCATGGGGCTTATGTGGCGTCAGTGAGTGAATGACATCACAGATGCACCTGCACAGCGACCTGGTGACCTTTCCCACCAGGGCTGGTGTGACTCACTTTCCTAAGTATCGCTCTGGAGCCTTCATCAGCATCTTAGTGTCTCTTCCACGGCCCTTTATCACTGTGAGTTTTTCACAATCGGGCTAAAATCTCTCTGAATTCCGAGGGTTTAACTCCTCATCTTGCGCAGTTCACACCAGCAAGTACTGCATGTTGTTATAGAGCCAATATCCGGTTGCAGTATGTGGAGCTCTATATTTTATTGCAACATCATGTGTAAAAAAGCATACTATTATTCAAATAGGGGAAAATGCAAGACCTAGGGGCTTCTTTATCCTTTTAATGTGCAGCCTGCATGGCATAAAATTTTACGGCCGTTCTAGTAGGTGTAGATGTATTTTCTCATTTCTAGGTTTTCCCTGAGGCCAGGGCTCTCACTGGAAGGTGCAGAGTGTGGGGCATAGGTGGTTTTGAATTCCTATCAGCAAGGCACTGTCGCGTTTTTCTTTCTCCCATGCTTTCCTTGGCGCACTACTTAGATAAAATGGGGAAGCTTATTGGTGAGGTGTTCTGTTTTAGCCTTGCTGATACCTAAACCAGCCTTTATTTTTTTCATTTCTTTTGTTTTTGTTTTTGTATTTCCCTGTAGGAAAGTTCTTGTGGTGTCTGCGACCATACCTGGAGGGCTCCCCAAGTCCTGTATTCCAGACGTCAGTGTTGCAAGGGAAGGGGCGCCGAGCAAAGCCTTGTGACTTTTATAGATGTAAATGCTGTCCCGGTTAGAACTAAATTGCAGAAGCCCTCCAGAGTCTTGAAATAATTGGCAATTTATTTGTTTTCAGTCCTCACAAAGTTTATTTTTGAAATGGAATTTGACCTTTGAGTCAAGTTTTTTGGTTTTAGAAATTCTTGATTGATGAGAAGTGTAATAGTTTGCCTGGCTTCCAAAACTCACATTTTTCTTAATCTGCTACTACTCGACCCCCACCCCCCCACCCCTCACCCCCTTCAGTTTTAGTCTTAGCCGCCGTTTACATTCTAGGTACAATCCTTGTGTAAGTCAGGGCAGCTTAATAAGAGTTATAAAAATAAATCAGTGGCTAAGACTTGAATAAATATTGCCCTCTGTGTTTGGCACCCTGGTGTCCAAATGATTTGGTTTTCTTTTAAAAATTCCATTCTAAAACATTTGGCTTATGTCGGGTATTCTTTAGTCTTCAGGGGATAGACCCCTCGTCTGTACTGAGTCCTCGCCTCTGTAGTATGGGAGTTTTTAGGTGGGAGGGAGTTGAATGTCTTATCCTGAACCCGAGTCTCTCAGTGACTTGGTTCGACATTTGTTGGTGGCCATCACCAATGCCAGCCGCCCCTCCTGCTTGAGTCTCTGCTCTCTGTCACCTCCTGAGTGAGCTCTCCCTGCCTGATCCACCGAGGCATGGATAGTAAGATGACTCTTTTGCTTAGTGGTATTTATATCCCATCTGTTCCTGCTTCTCTTTGAATCGGTGCCCAGAGCTTTGCTTTGCCACGTGGGCCTGGCCTGGTCTTCTCCTATATGAAATAAAAATACTCCCCCAGAGGCCAGGCCCAGCATTTTGTTGCATTGCCAAAAACTTCCATCAAAACAAATCAACAAATCCAATAAGCGATGTTTCCCTCAAGCTCTGCCACAAAGCCGGTGCCGAAAGCGCCGTCGAGCGCCGTCGCAATTTACTGACGTGCCCGTGGGATGGCAGAAGAGCAGTTCAGTCACACACCACAGTGCAAAGCTCCTTAAAATGCTCTAGTCCTCTCTCCTCTCCCCCCCTTGTTCCTCTGGTCTTGTCCCTGTATCTGTTCCATTCCTCCTCCTTCCTCCACAAGCTACACCCCTAGCCTCCTCCACTGGGGCGTCCCTGTGTTGCTCGAGGCCTGACGAGCCTTCACCTCAGCGGGAGCGCCTCACTCAGAAAGGCAAGCACCAGCCGCACGGAGCTCTTCCAGCCCGTTCCTTGGGAACCTTGGTATGCCCTACTTCAAAGAAAAGCCCAAAGAAAACTGCAGGATGCTTACGGGCCGGAGGTAGGTGACTTGTGCAGAAGTGTGTATAAGTTACTCTTGTGGAGTGTATGTGTACATGCTTGGGTAGGAATGTACGTGCATGTATGTATGTGTTTTACAAAATTGAGATCATTCCACATACACGATTCTATAACCTGCCTTTTTACTTAATAAAAACATCATGGACCTACTCTCAACCTTCGGTTTCTTCTCTTACATATTTTCAGTGGTTTTAAGAATTGCACTGTATGGCTGTTTCATGATTTAATTAGTATGCCATCTTGTTGGCTTGTTTCGTCTGTTATAAATTATAGCTTTTTTCCTGTTATAAATTATTCTGCCCTGAATCTGTGCATCGTTATTTCCTTAAGATAAACTAGTAGAATGTCTGGGTGGAAATGTCTGAGCCTTTGAAAAGTTGGATCCGTAGTGCGGCATTGACTCCCAGAGCCATCAGACGAGGGAGCACCTCAAGCAGCGGGAGTGGCCGCGCTGAGCCCTCGCCCGCCATCCGCGGGCCTCTTTCCCCCACACTGTGTCCGAAGGGGAGGGGTGGAGGGGTGTACTACTCACATGGTCACTGATTTGATTACCGCTGAGGTCACATACATCACAGGGCCTGCCAAGCATCTCATTCACCCCTTCGCTCCCCTGCCAGGGCTCACCCGCTGCTGGGACTTTGCTCCTCGTGCTGGCTATGCTGGGGTCTTACAGGTGGCTTGTGATCTGAGGGTCCATGCCAGTCTCGGCTTTTGGCTTCCTTGCTTTGTTTCGTAGCCCTTGTTCATACTCAGTTCATTCCTCTTCCCAGCTCCACTAGTTGACTACCTCCCCTGAAGCTGAAAGACCATCCCAAAGGTAATGTGAGACAAACGGATTTCTGTCCTCAGATTGAATTCACCCCTGAGTCACCCATTTACGACTGAGTCAGTGGCTAGACTGAGGATGAATGGGCTTTATTGGAAAGGTAGAGGCAGAGATACTGGTCAGGGATCCCTGGGTACTGACTCTGATTTCCTCCCCAGATGAGGCTGTAGCCTTGCCAATGCTGTTCAACGTAAGAACGGAAAGATCCTACTGTTTTTTGGGGGGCGTGGAGGGGAGGAGGCAAGAAACAAATAGAATAAAGAGATGGTTAGTTTAAGTTCCTCTGGAGCAGCAAGAGAGTGCTGGCGTAGCATCATTCAGTGTCTCCGAATCAGTGCACCTGCTGATGCCGGTGGCCGGTGCTGCTGTTGCCCAGCTAACCCTGAGCGAAGGTGAACTTTGAACTCTGCTCCACCGCATTGGGTCCTGCTCTCTGGGGCCATCTTTCTTCCCATGAAATCTTAGACCCTTGGCTTATTAGTCATGAGTGTAATCTAATCTCACATGGTGGTTGCATGTCGCCTTTTTCTACCAATCCCTAACCTGTTAAGATTAATTGTTACACAGCAGACAATTCATAGCAGAAAGTTCATTTTAACAAATATTTGAATAAGTGATAAAAAGGTTAATATTTGGGTTAAATCAATGGGAAACATTTGGACAGACATTTTATGAAGAAGCCACAGCAACGTCAACCACGCCGTGGAAATGCACTCAGTACAATTAAAGAAATGTGAGGTCACAAGTACAGGCTGTTGCCCGGCCACTAGAATGTCTACGTTTAAAATGTCTTTAGTATCTATGTCCTCGGTAAATTTTAGTAAAATGTCCTCGGTATCTACCCAAGAGAAATGAAAACATGCGTCTGTGCAAAAACTCTCTTGTGAATATTTATAGCTACTTTATTGGTAATAACTCTGAAATGGAAATAATCCAAACGTCAATCAACTAGTGAATGGGTACACAGAGTGTGGTATACCCATACAATGAAATACTACTCAACAAGAAAATGAAAAAAAAAATCAGTGGTGCACACAACAACGCGAATCTCAAAAACATGCTGCTATGTGAGGTGAGATGGGTACAAAAGACAAGACACCATGGGGTTTTATCTTGTATATGGGGCAGGACTAAAGTAGGGTTACGGTTGCTCATGTGAAAAATAATACGATAATTAATAAATAATACTAGAATAAACTCTGTTTCGCATACTTACAACCATAAACCTACTTTTGCTCCACTCCGTATAATTTGACGTTTTAACAAATGTGTCGTCATGTACTGGCCAAGAAAATCAGGACATATAACATCCCCATTGCTCCACAGACAGGCCCTCGTGAGCTCCTGCGGTCTGACCCCTTTCCCACAGGCCCATCGCAGAGGGTTAGTGACTCCCCGCCTCTTTTATGTCGCTTTTTGGTCTTTCTGAAATGTCATATACTCAGATGACACTCTAATTAACTGGATTATTTTACTTAGGCAGCACAAAGGCCCCGGCCAGAGAAAATCTGAAGAGACTAGTAACTAAAATGAAGACATTTTATGAGTTAACTCAAATGAGAGGCAGAAGCAGGTCACTATTTCGATAAGACTACTAGGAAAAAATAATTCCTGCATCGACACGTAGAAACACGTTTTGGAAATATCTGTGCTAAACCACAGTGAAATATTAGGGGAGATGAGCAAGATAAGGGTCGTTGAGCCCCCACAAGATATGAAACCCCAATATGGGTAGGTCATCTATTCTTAGGAGGAAATTCTTGAGATGGTTTGCCAAGGATGGTTTGACAAGGTTTAGTTTAAAAATCTTGGTGGGGAAGCTGGAGCGAAGGCTGTCATGACAAAGAGAACTGTCATCCTTCTTTAATTCACACCACTGGCCGGGTCCAAGTTTCCAGCCACACTGTCTTGGGCTTCAGCCCATTTGCTGGCAACTCCATTTTTCTCTGCTGATGTGTAATCACTTAAAGTTATTGGTGTGGATATAGTTTTCCTTTTCCGTTGGCATTTTTGAGTTTTAGATGATTAGATTCTATTCCTCAATGCGAACTGCTCAGTGGTTTATTGGTTTATTAGGGCCAAGCGTGGCCACTGCCTGTGAAAGATGCCTGAGTGCTATACGTGGGTCACGGTGAGGTTTAGCTGGGGATGGATGGTATGTTAGCTTTGCCTTGAGCTCTTGAGGGATCATGATTAAAAGTTGTTTGGGGAGATATATTGCTCTCTTTAGGTTGCCAGTTTTGTGGCTTTCCTGTGGAGTTTGACTATTTTTCATCAACAGTTATGGTTAATTTTCAGAAACCAGGAGTCGCCATTTTAGAGGTGAATCTTCCTGTTTCTTTGAATGAAGTTTTAGACTCCTTGGTTGCTGTGGTGTGTGCTACTTTCATTTCCTTAATTGAGGGCTAATTAGAGGTGATAGCCTAGAATTTTGCATGAGCTAAGCAGAAGCCTAAGGGATGCCTTCCTGTGCTCGGGGAGGATTCTCACATTAACGGTTGAGAAGAGGCCATTTGGGTGAGATACAGAAACAAGAATGTAAAATTACTGATTGATGCTTAGCATCTTTCCAAAGC
Source organism: Mormoops blainvillei (assembly GCA_004026545.1). NCBI lineage: Eukaryota > Metazoa > Chordata > Mammalia > Chiroptera > Mormoopidae > Mormoops > Mormoops blainvillei. The sequence continues at coordinate 119,970 of PVJD01004673.1, forward strand.
TGCCCTTCTCCCTAGCTCTGGACATGGGTTTTTGAGGGTCATGACACAATTCTTTATGTATGAGAAACAAAGTGGCTGATTAGGTTTTTTTTCATTTATTTTAGGTATAATTTACATACAGTAGAATTCACTCTTTTTAATGAGTCCACCTTTCTGTGAGTTTTCGCAAGCATATACAGTCAGGTAAGCCCCACCATAATCAAGATACAGAACTGTTCAGTGACCTCCCCAAATTCTCCTGTTCCTCTTTGTAGCTCATTCTTCTTCTGATTTATTTATTTGCCCCTATAGTTTTGCCTTTTCCAGCCTGTCATAAAAGTTCAGTCACACAGTATACAGATTTTTGAGTTGGCTTCTTTCACTCAGCATAACGTGTTTGAGATTCATTTATGTTGTCATGTGTGTCAGTAATTAATCCATTTATGTTGGTAAATGGCATCCCATTATACTGATGTGTCACAGTTGTTAATTTATTCACCAGTTGAAGGATGCTTGAGTTGTTTCTAGCTTTTGGAGATTATGAATATTGCTATAAACATTCATGTTATGGCGGTTAATTTTAGGTGTTGACCTGGCTGGTCCATAAAGTGTCCAGTCAAGTATTATCCTGAGTATTTCTATGAAGATGGTTTTGATGAGATTAACATTTAAAATAGGTGGACTTTGAGTAAAGAAGATCAGTCTCTGTAATATAGGTGGACCTCATCCAAACACTTGAAGACCTCAGCAGAACAAAAAGACTGGCCATCATTTCACCCCTAACCTCCACCCCCAAGGGAGCATCCTCCAGCAGCCTGCCTTTAAACTTCATCTGCGACACTGGCTGTTCCTGGTTCTATGTCAAACAAACTTTGGATTCAAACTGGAACATGGGCTCTCCTGAGCCTCCAACCTGCCCTCTTACACTACAGATTTTGGACTCGCTGGCTTCTATAATTGTGTGAATCAATTACTCTATATATGTGTATATGGGTTTTTAAATAAGTTTTACATATATGTGTGTATATATGTATATATATGAAGACGGTTAGTATAAGATTTACGTGTGTGTGTGTGTGTGTGTCTGAATACAACCCACACACTAGTTTTCTTGTGAACATAAATTTTTATTTCACATGGGTTAGTACCCAGGAGTAGCATGGCTGAGTCATATGGTAATGCATGTTTAACTTTTAACAAACTGCCAGACTGTTTTCATAGAAGGCTGTATTATTTTGCATTCCCACCAGCAGTATATGAGATTTAGTATTGCTCCGTATTCTTTCAAACATTTGATATTGTCAACATTTCATTTAACAAATTTTAGTCATTCTAAATTGAGGTGTAGTAGTATTTTATCGCCATCTTAAGTAAGGATATGTTGAACTTAAAGTTGATCTGGGAGAGCCCTATCTTTATTTACTCTGTAACCTTAACATACAGTGTTGACCCTTGGTCAAGATAACGATGAAATCTTGAAATAGTGATGTATAAGTTGATGTTTTAAGCCTAATACTCCCATGGAGTGGTTTCAAAGTGTATTAAAAATTATTTGATGTACCCTCCTTCAAGAGATACAGTTTACTCCCTCGCCGCCTCTCCCGCCACCTTAAAGATAGGGCGGCCTGGCCTTAGTGATTCAGTACTTTGTTGGTTCTCAGAAATAGGCCCCAGTTCCTCCCCATAAAGACCCCCCCGCCCCGTAGGGCTCCCCGAGTGCCTTCCCAATATGGCTGCTGACTGGCTTTCCCTGGAGAGAATAGCCCCAGAAAAGGGGGAATCACATGCCTTTCAGTCATCAAAGCTGCCTGCCATCAACTCCATTGTATGCCAGTCATTAAAATCGACATAGCTGATCCATAGAAACTATGGGGTTATAAATATTTGTTGTTTAAGATACTAAATAATGGGGCAATTTGTTATACAGCAACAGGTAACTAATATAGATTTTGGCACTGGATTTGGGGTGCTAGATTTTAGGTAACAAACACCTTAAAATCCGGATATGGCTTTGTAATCAGGCAGAAGTTAGAGGGACATTGTTGTTAATTATTCTGGGGCACTCCCCAAATTATTGTTTTTACATTTTAGCTTTGGTTTAGCTTACATTTTAGATATTAGGCTCTACCCGATTTTAGTTTCTTACAAATAAGTAGATTTCACAATGGCTGACTCAAATTATGTACAGAGGACCATTTGTTTTAGGACTTTAAAAATGTCATATAGTTACCAAGTAAAATCATAAATCATGAAACACCCTTATCCAATTTCTTAAATATCTCCCTTTCTAGTGATTACTGTAACAGTAGGAAGTCCTCGTCTCCATTTTTGTTTTAAATTTTAATCGCAGTATGAGGTTTTAAAGTAAAATTTTGGATGGAAATAACCGATTATCTAGTTCCAAAGGACGTTTCCAAAAGAGAGCTTTTGGGCATAATCCATGCACCCCAGTTCTCACAGAGTGGGAGATTTACCATTTAGGGCGGTTAGTGTCATTGGTGGATATTTTGTAAGTACATTCTTTAAGCTTCACATTTAATTTCTTTGGCAATCCAAGCTACTCTTTGCACAAGAGAAGCCAGATCCTTCTTCAATCTGGAGGCCCTCGGCTACACTAATATATCATACCTGCCTGCCATCAATCCCATTGTGCTACATAAATTGTCGAGTTCTGATTTTTGGCTTTTTCCTAGCCAAGGTGTTAAGAGGCTCAGGAGAGAGAGGGAAGTAAATCAGAGCGTGTGTACTGTCTTTTCCTCTCAATAGCTACGTCTGACTCAATCCTTGGCAGGGCCGAGGAGCCCTTTTTCCCCTGGTCGAGTCTTATTTCCTTCTGTTCTGGGGCTGGGACGCATAGATTTAAACTTAGATTGCACCGTTAATATCCAAAATGGACAGAGACAGGGAGAAAAGTGCTGTGGAGAATTCACTACATACCATTTGTGTATGAGCTTGGCTGGCACAGTGTGGCCGAACCTGTGGTGGTAAGCATTGGTCGGCATCTCAGTCAGTCCAGCTAGAACTACCAGCGTTTCTCAACACAATTTGGACGAGATTGTTGAAGGCCCTTCTCATGGAATATATGAAACTGATCCTTTGTTCTTGGATGGAAAATCTGGCCTCTCTCCTGCGAATCTTCTGGCAGGACATGGTATGCAATATTCAATGCAGTTTGAATATTAGCTCTGGGCCGCTGGCGGCCTATTGAGGTCGGCATCCAAGACAGGTTTGCTAGGCTCCAGTTAAGGCTTTTGTGGGAAGTCGGTTACATTGTTCCTTTATTGCCATGAGCTCACTGTCCCTTCATGCCTTTTTCCAGTGATGGGTTCTGTCCGTGGTGAGAATACCTAGCACAAATGAAGCCAATGTGTACAAGTGTGGGACCATCTTTGTGTGTGGTACCTCGTTGTACGGTGTTTTCGTTGGGTTTTCCTACTTCAAGATGGAGTTAGGAGTGCAAAAGGTTGATTTGGGTGCAGCAGCTGGAAAAGGAAAAGGAAGGTCACAGAATCGGGGAAGGGGAGTCATGGGGCTAGAAAATGGACCCTTTCAAGTCCCGGCCAGCCCGGGGAGGGCTCTGTCACGAGAGACACCAGCTGGAGCCACCCCTCGGACTGAAGTGCGTGGGCCTTTGGACCCTGGCCTCGGTCAGCCATCAGCTGGGCGCCTCCTTGAGAAGACGGTGACCCTGGTTCTCGCGCTGAGGCAGACCCTGGAGAGCTAACTGCTGACGGCTGTCGACCAGCAACCTTTTCGGGCCCTGAGATGGGGTCTCTTCTTGAAGAGGGACCTGAGCAGCGCATCTCGGTGCTGCCTGTGGCCGCAGGTGAATCCTGTTTCTGCTGCCCCCAGCCACCCTGCCTCGGGCCCAGAGACGCAACCCGTGCACGTACACTGGGGTTTAGAGGTACAGTTACGCCTTCTGTAACTGTAGTCTATTGATAATTAATAGCTTATTAATAAAAGTAAAGTCAAAGTAGAACATTGCGTATGTTAAAAATATACCTTTTAGTTTAATTTAATTAATGTTATTTTTATCCACCAATCTTTTATGTCAGGACAAAACCTTTCCTTTGAGTATGAGTCTTCTGGTTAGAATTCCCTTTTATCTTTTATGCAGAGGGAATGCCAATAAAACATGATCTAGAATGTGCAGTTTTGTTTTTCTTTTTTTAACGCAAAGCGACGTCATATACTGTGAGGCAATCTGAGTTCAGGGTTCCTTAGATTTTCATGATTTTCTACCAGTATTTTATCGTCGTTCGTGTACCAGTTTAATTCAATCATGTTTTAAAACCAGTCTTCTTTATTTACACTTTTCAAGTCCTTGGACCTAGTTTCTATCAGAATGTCTTTCTCTCTGTTTGTCCTTATTTTATTCTGTTTAGGTTATATTTAATAAAATTCATTGCACAAGATGCAAATAGGTCAGGGAACAAACAGGCTGTGCTCTGACATGTGTGCGGCTCGACAGGGGAGTGCAGAAGCACGCAGGCTTCCGAGAGAGGGGGTGCAGCCCTGAGCCTTCAGTTCCTGGTGAGCATCAGTTGGTATCTTTTGTAGAGGGGAAAGAGAGTATCAGCTAATCAGACAAATCAAGAGAGCGCTTTTACGGATAAGTCTGTAGCTGTGTTTCTAAGTACCTCTGTCATTACAGCTAAATTTGTTAAAGGACTTTTCAGAGCCGCGAGCATTCCAGTACTACAGAGGAATCTGGGCCCAAGTCACTACCTGGCATCTTCCTTTGGGGAAGTGGGCTGGGCCGTGAGAAAGCCTCTGGACCTGTTAGCATAACACCTGGACCAGGGTGGCAGTAAGCGCGCTGCTAGATCCTTTTTTTCACCAAGACCCTGTTCTCTCGTTGGCCATCCAAGGACCTGCCTCACAGTGGGAGTCTTCCCTGGGCTCATTTCTCAGTGCCCGCCGCCTGGGATAAAGTGGGCCAAGAGAGGGCTTCAGAAAAGAGGAAAGAGTTCAAGGAGAAGAAAGCCTTTCTTCCAGATCAGTTCTGTTGATAATCTCTTCACTCCTCTATCTGGAAGCTCCATCCCCAGCTTTCTTCCATTAGTTTTTGGGGACGGCTTGAATCTGGTTCCTTGAGTCATGTTTCCAGATATCTGGCTGGAACATCCTGCCAACCTGGAATAACTGTACCTACCATCCAGTTTTCATATTTATAGCAAAGAACTATGGAGAGCAGGCAGCTAACGATATGATTCAAGATCTCTGAATGACGATTAGCTAGGCTGAAGACCCTGGCAAGAGCGTATAAAGTCCAGCTTCAGGTAACGATACAACAGACATAAGGGCCACCATGGTCCGATGCCCCTTATCTGTCCCGGAAGTGATTCCTGCGAAGAAATTTATTCCCCGTGCCAAGATTCCGTTTGCCTTCACTGTTTCTTCCCACTTTATGGGCATTGCGATTTACATTTTCCTTTTAATTTACAAATACACCAGTACACCGTTGGGTGGCTCTTAGTATCGAATGGAATGTTGTAGCAGGAAAGGGCGAATAATAGGTATTTTTAAAATGAAAAAGGAAAATGTCCCCAGTAACATCATGATTCTCAACCTTTGCACTGATATGTAAATGACACTGGGTGATTGTCAGGATCAGGTGGGAAGGTTTTATGTTATTATCATTACATGGGTCAAAGTGCTCACCGGCTATGCCGAACTCCTGTGCTTATGTTTAGCTGCAGGAATTTCAAGACATTTGAGTAAGAACGCAGTCGTATAGTCAGAGTAATTCCTAGGGGCTACATGTGTGTGCCTGATGGATGAGCGGCAGGTGTTTTTTGGGTGGGGGAGAGAAAAATGGAGAGTTTTATTAAGGTCGCTGTCGTGTTACTCTCCTGGTTGTCACCGTAGTTTTTTTTTGAAGAGGTTTAGGAAGAGCATCCCTGTTTTACACCAATGCACAGCTTGGGGCTTTTCAATAAGGTTCACTCTTCAGAGAGGAGTATTTTTTTTCCCTCTCTCAGTGCATTAAAAGGCAATTGTGCCATAAACCACACTTAATTAGTAGACAGTTTTTGTTTCGTCAGTGATAAAGGACTTTGGCAAAGCTCACAAAGAAAGAAAAGGGCGTGTTGGGAGGAAGGGTCCAGGAGCTGCGGGCTGTTCCCTTGGACTTGTATATCTAAGTGACAGCCAGGCTCTGCTCCCTACAGGAGCAGCGGTCTTCGGATGCTTGACTCCCATCGAATGTCTTCGGATGGTCTTTTAGTCTTTACTGTGGTCTCAGGGCAAGAGAGCACTTTCCGCGGACTTATTTCTTCTTCCTAAATAACATTTTAATTTTCTGCCTCATTTTATTTGTAGTCACTATTTCCTTTTTACTTTGGGTTACAGCATTAATTACACGTACCTACTTAGGGGTAGGTATATAACAAAGGTTTAGTGGCTGAGTGTAGTTAAAGTGAAACAATCTTTATGTCTTATGAAAATACACAAGTGAGTCATTCTTTATTGGAACTGAAGGCTCAAGTTAAATTTTTTTCCTATAATCTTTTAAACATGTGTTCAGCAGAGAGAAAGAAAATCTGTTTAGGCTGGAATCCTCTACTAAGTTAATAAAATGTTAATATTTTCCCATGTTATGGGTTCAGACACTTCTAGAGTCCTAAAGTCACAGTGGCTGACGCTCTACCTGAGACGCAGTAACAGAGCAGTGGGGACAGTGGAAGAAGGAGAGGTACACAAAGGTTCCTGCTTGCCTCTGCCATCCTCTGTGTCGCACAGCAGAGCAGGCTGGGCAGTTTCAGCTGCATAATTAGTCTCCTCTCCAGAAGGTCTGCTTTACTCATTACACGGAGGAAGATTAAACACATTGGCGTGTAGTTTGGGGAAATGGGGTGTGTGTGTGTAAAAGGCTCTTATAGACTTTGGAGTGAGAGCAAGCTGACTCTATATGTATTTTATAGGCGTGCATAAGAATACAATAATGCCCCCAGAGATAAAATCCTCAAAGGTTTAGGAGAAGTAAAAATTTGGAATTTAAAAGAAAAATGATAACATGTCATTTCTTATGTTTTCTTTCTTTGTTGGATAGTAATGCTTTTTTCTTTTTTTTTAAATGCAAAACTTTTTTTTTTTTTTAAAGCCGGTGGTTGGATTTTTTTCTCTCTTTCATTGAGAGAGCATTTGATACTTATTGATAGCTAAGAATATTGTCTGTCATCCCAAGTAGACAGGGTTGACACCTTTGAGGTCCCACACACTCATCCACCCCCAAATCTACACAAATAGCTTTTAGAACCCCTCTGTCATTGGGACACCTACTCTCAAGATAAACAGATGAGATAATGTCTGTAAGAAACTTTGAGAAGGCTAAGCACCAACATTACAATATTTTTAGAAGTTATTTCTTTGGATAGGTGAGACCTGGGGTGTAATATAAAGCCAAATGAGAAGAACACAGAATTATTGTACCTGTCGAGAGCAGCACTGAGATCGGGGGTGGTGCTGGGACCTGAGGGGCACGGAGGCTGCATGGGAGGCGCAGAAAGAGACAGAACAAAGGAGAATCAAGGACTCGAGGAAATGGCCAGACAGTGATCGAAAAGCCCGGGAAGGTAGAAGATCACAGCGGATAACAAAGGAAGCGGGGGAGGGGTGGGCTTCTCATTACCTCACTCTGAGCTCTGGTTTCCACCGAAGTGGCTTAATTTATGGATTGTCCCCAAACGTATAGGGTTGCGACTTATTTTCCTAACCCAAGCCAGTTTTCTTCTGTATTGGTTAGTTTTTGCCGCATAACAAATCACCTCCAAATTGAGTGGCTTAAAACAAAAACCATTTTATTCAGTTCGCTGTTCTGTGGGCTAGCTGGATTGTTTTAAATCTGGGCCGGCCTGGGTGCCGCCTGCTGGGCTCTCGTGTGTCTGTGGTCAGATGGAGGCTGGGCAGTGGCTGAATGACCTGGGATGGCTTCATTCATCTGTCAAGAGTGGGTAGCCTGGTCGGGATTGTGGGGCGAGTGGCATGCAGCTGGAGCAGCTGGAGCAGCTGGAATGTGCTCTGTTCAGCCTCTCATCCCGTTGCGGCTAGTCTGCAGTAGTCTCAGAGTTCCGAAAAATCACAAGGCATAAGTGACTTGTTAGCACTCTGCTTGTCACGGTTGCTAATGTCTCATTGGCCAAAACTGTTCACGTGGCCTAGGCCAAAGCCAGAGTGGGGAGGGACAAGCCCAAGAGCCTGAGACAGTGAGGGAAACTCTTGTGGTCGTTTTTGCAAATACTTCACCCACCTTCCTGGGAGAAAATTTAACGTCAGCTGTTAAATGCGTGTGTTTTGAACTCTGATTCGTACTTTTCCCTAAAGACTGAATTTTGCATTAGATCAGGACATATTTTCTGTTTCTTCAGTTTCTCTTTTGAAACAATACTAACAAAAACAAACAAGAAAAATGTGGTAATGAGGTTAAATTTGGGCTTTGAGATAGGTAAGGGGACTTTTTCTGTTAATACAGTGACTGGGGACATTAATGGAGCTCAGTGGGCAGGGACCAGGAATGCTGAACATTCTTCAATGTGGGGACAGTTTGACCCAGGACAGTGAAGGCTTGTTTTACCCCCAAAGAGAAACACTGAGATGCATGTACCAAAGGGATATTTTACCTTTCAAATGAATTTCCTTCCTCCTTCATTGGTCAGGTAGGTAATTTTGTGGTGGAGGAAAAGGGATACTTAACTGAGTGAGAGGAAACTGAATTTGTAATCTCCTCTGCGCCACACTTTGACTGTGTGACCTGGAGCATATCTCTAGAGAATTCTGGACCTTAGTTTCTTGCCTTAAAGCAACGGGGTTGGATGAGATTCTATGTAGTGTATACTCATTTACACACTTATTTCCCTCATCATCCCGCAAAGAATTTGAGATGACACGCGAAATGCACAAAACGCAAAATAAACATTTCAGGGAATCTATACAGGAGGACAACAAGAAGGGGAGACTAGATAAGGAAAACTGGCTCACACAAAACATACTCAGAGAACCTATACTTGTAGACAGGAACCTCAAGTTTGGCTCCAAGCTTCCCGGTAATCTAAGTAGAGGGGGAAACATGATCATCACAGAAGTCACAACCGTGGTGAAAATGAGCCTAGAATTTGTTCAGGTGAAGCATGCAGCTTTGTTCCTGAGACCTGAGAGAACTTTCTCCCTCAGGGTACCATCGTGATCTGTAAAAGACCGTATTCTCGAAAGTATACGATAGACATGTTAAACAGTTTCTACACATCTCTCGATGCAAACCGATGCCATAGTGTGAAGGGACCAGAGACAGGATGGCTAAATATACACCCCTGTTGATCTGACCTGTCTCAATGGTGACATATAGACTATTTTCTAGAAGAATGTTCTTAATAGAGGTCCTTCAGGATGGCCTCATTGAGTATTATTTTTCACACCTGGGTCTCATTGATCTCAAGCTCCTCTCTATCTCTATGATTCTAACATGTTTTGGGAAGGGAAAAAAAAGACTTCTGGTTTGTATTAGTCGCTAGGACTGCTGTAACAAAATGCCACAGAGTAGGAGGCTTCAACAGCAGAAATTTATTTTCTCTGTCTTCTGGAGGCCAGAAGGCCGAAGTCGAGGTGCCATCAGGGTTGGCTTCTGATGAGGTCCCTCTTCCTGGCTTACAGACAGTTGCCTTTTCATTGTGTTCTCACATGACCTTTCTACGGCGTGCATGGAGAGAGAGAGAGAGACAGAGGTCTCTGGTCCCTCTGCCTCTTCTAATAAGGACGCCTGTCCTATCAAGTTAGATTCCCCACTTTTATGACCTTGTTTAACTTTAATTGCCTTCTTAAAGGCCACATCTCCAAATATAGTTACATTGGGGTTAGGGCTTCAACACAGGAATTTTAAAAGATACAGTTCAGTTTATAACACGGTTCCTTAATAATCAATTGGCTGAATTATTGAGAGTAAGGATACATTTAGTATAGACTTCATTTAATACCTTCGGTTTTTCCTTTTTAATTTCCCATTTGAAGTTAACGTAGTCATTTCATTTTTTTCTACCAACGTGCTCTATTTTGTGTATACATGAAAGAGTTCCAGGGATTTGACATCTGTATTTAAAGTAATAAATACAAACTATTATAACCTGATGTCCTTCACCTCTCAGAATGCCAGCTGAGCTAACTGCACCAGTTATAGATGGAAGTCACCATCTGGCCTGTCTCAGGAGGGCCCCATGGCATTACATGGCTGTTGGGACACCTGGGAGACAGCGTATCTTGAGGAGCAGATAGGAGCACATGTGAGCCTATGTGTATTGTTCAGACACTGATGCTGACAGTACAGCCAAGTGAACTGAGTGGCCATAAGTGACGTATTGTTTACTGAGTGGGGATATACACCTTTGAAATGCTTTTTGGCAAAGGGCGGAATCTAGTCTGGGGTGTCGTCTTTATTTAATCACAGACAGTATGTTCTAGGGCGGCTAATGGGCTTTCTAGTTTGTCCCAGTGGCAACCTCATTCTCTAGTTCCCCAGCAATAGCTCTGTCAAAAGAAACCCAAGTAGAGAGGAAGAGCAAGAGGGGAAGAGTTAGGGTGGGGTTTGAGGTGGGAGTAGCAATAAAAAGAGAGAGAAATGCGCAGTTACGAAGCAAGTCGACTCAGGGTGGTATTTCCCTGAGTCTTTATTATATTTATGTTAGGGAACATTTTATGGGCTCGTAAAACTCAGCCGCACGAGTAGACTCAGAAGGGAAGCAGTAAGCCTTGGTCTATTTGTTATCATTATCGTAGTGTGAAAGCCTTTTCTATCGCAGGTGTTCCAAAGACCCGCAGGGGTTACATGACTTAAACATTAACATACTATTCTAATAACATGAAGCTGCTACCCTTTGACCCATAAGCTTTTGACTTTAATAATTTCCAGGTTATCCCTTAGCCAAAATATGTTTTCCCTTCAATTTTCACACTGGTGCACTTTCTTTAATACAAAGTACTGATATAATAAATAAATTATATCCAGATGAAAGCCCGCCATCTGATACCTCATCCCAGCACAGTGCCTGCAAATGCTAAAGCGAGCATTTCCCAGCCCTGGGCTGCCTGCACTGGGGACAGAGACCTGGGAACCTGACTGGGCAGGTATTTGGTGAGAGGAAGAACGACCCACCTGGAGAAGGTCAAGGAAAACTCACCTTGGACAAAAGTCATAGAGGTTAATACTAGATTGTTTAAGTCTGCCCTGAAGTGTGGGAGGGTGTTGGGATGAAGAGAATGAAGCAGAGTTCATCACAGATTGAAATCCTTTGTGTCAGATGTGGAAAAAAGCCCACCAAAGTGAAGTCTTCAGCATGAAGCTCACCGTGCACACGCACACACATGAAGAAGGGATGCACGGGTGTGAGAGTCATCTGGGAGCGATTGGGAGGCATCTTACTCAGCTCCTGCGTACTACTGAGGTGCCTGTGGTCAGATTTTCTAGTTTGGGAGTCATGGAGCCAGTGATTTATTAAAGCGGTTACTTTTTCTGAGG